>JZLH01S0043810.1:0-16387 GCA_001188425.1 Eucidaris tribuloides
GAAACTGTTGGTCTTTACCACTAAAGGATTCATACTATACCATACCACTGTGAGAGCTGCAGCTCTGGTAATAAGTTTTGTGTACTATACACATTTCTCCCCTGTGACACTGCCATCAAGTCCTCTCAAGGCCAGGTCCCTCAATTTATCTAATTTTAACCCCTTGGGGACGACGGGCTTGTACAGAAGCCAAGTTCATTGCGCACTCAGAGACGACGGGCTTCTACAGAAGCCCAGAAAATATGACAAAAATTTTGGTCAAACACTGGATAAGCGGTAGAGTTTTATTGCTCCATGCGTCTGTCCCAAAAATTACACATTTTTGATCACCATAGAGTGAGAAATAAATATTCTGTAAATGATTTTATAAGAAAACATGGGTTTATATTCCCTTCAAATCCAGCCACGTGCAAATCGCGTCGTCTCTCAATGAACAACAGTACCATATATCATCGAGCCCAAGGGGTTAAGTCCCCCCCGGAAGTCCCCTACCCATACTGATGATTCCTACCATGTTTTGTCAAAATCCATTCTGTGGAATGACAATATTGAGATTGATCATTCTTTGTTTTTGAGATAAATATCAACACAGGCAATGTAAAAATTACAACAATCTTTACAATTCCACAGGCAAAAAAGAAATCTTCTGAACTACCTGCAAGACATTTTATTGTTTGAACATTTATAATTTGTGCGATCACATTCCACCTGCAAGACAGTTTATTGGTTGAACATTTAAAATTTGTGCGATCATATTCAAACACTGGCAAGTGAAACAGTTTGTACATGAATTTATGGAATTACAAAATCAAACAAATATTTGTAACAACACATTTTCCAATTGAGCTCAACGAATATTCCTATACACGTCTACTATCATTGTGCCTTTATTACAAAATCCATAAAATCATACTTCATGATATTTGTCAACTTACAATAGCTAACTACATCCTACTAAACCCATCATCTGAAGTACCATGACTGATTAATATTCTTTATTGCTCATACCAACATAACAAAACATCAATAAAATTTGTATACAATATATATTGATAGTATGATAGTACTTTGACAAGCTTCATTGAGAAGCAGTGATGCTGTGAAAATATAGTAACACATGTTTCAAGTACACAGAAAAAACAATGTACATCAACACAATAAATAGCAATATTGAATAACACATACTTGGGTACTTGGATTTAACTAGATGTAGATGAAGAACAATATCTATAATAAGATTGAACACACATTGTTGAAAGTTGTGACCTTTGGGGCTTTTACCCTTAAAAATTTTGTTTTTCCTCATATTTTACATAAATAATCCCCAAAATTCATAATATTTCCCTTATACATCACATAACCAATTTTCATTAATATTCAAAATGGCAAAAATTCACAACATATAACAGCTATATCTTTCCCTTATACATCAATTAACCAAGTTTGATTAAAATCTGGCAAAATTCATAATATGTAACAGCTAGAAATTGCTGTTCCTCATACATCACATGACCAAGTTTGATTAAAATCTGGTAAAAATTCATAGTATATAACAGCTATATTTCCCCTCATACATCACATAACCAAGTTTAAGTCTTCCAAAACTTTTTGAAAAATCGGCACACCAGAAATAACACCTGAACCTCTTCGTTCCAGCAGCAGATTTATTTACACTCAGGTCTTTTGGCAAGAGATAATGGAATTCAGCATCTTTTTCTTCTGCATGACCACATCTGTGGAACAAATTGCAGGAAGAAATAAAATTGACTACTTCCATAACTCAATTTAAATCTATTTTGAAAACTTATACAGGCGACTCCTGTTATAACGAAGTCCTCGGAACTGGCAATTTCCTTTCGTTGTATCGAAATTTGGTTATAACCAAACAGTAAAAGTATATGAAGATATATAGATAATAATATTGGAACCTGAATTTCTACTTCATTGTAACAGTAATTTCGTTATAACTGTGTTCATTATAACGGAAGTGCACTGTATCATGAAAACTGCTTTTGAATGATGATCTCACTTTTTTTCTTTCTTAAATGTGTGTTTTGTTACTTGTGTAATTTGAATTGTGTCTGCATCATGAGCACCTATTAAAAGGTAGATTTTGGCACATTATAAAATTATCATAATTATCCATTTGATAAAATTAATGCAAAGTAATTTCTTAGACTACTAGAGTCTGATAGTTTGAATTCAGAAAAAAAAACACATTCCAAACTTCCTCATGTTTTCAGATGGAATAAGTTAAAGTGTCCATTACTGCAGCATGGTGAACTACCTGTATATACAGCATGTCCCAGAAAAAATGTCCCTTTCATAGACCACAGAATTACCAAAATCAAGTTTTATATTCAATTAAGTTAACTTATTTGAAAGCCCACTTAATTTTGCAATTCCTGTGAAAATTTCAGAGGTCTTGCTTCATTGGTTTTGAATACACAGGCTCTTATGTAACAGCAGTGCTTTCCAGCCCATTCCAAGTTTGATTAAAAGAAAGGCACATCACAGACATATCATACCTTATTCCATGCTCCACTTGAATTATCTCAATGACTGTTCATTCACGTTTTTGAATGAAAACTAATCAATTCTGTTCCACTGGTCATGTTTGCTTGCACAGTGTGTGTTCCACTTATGGTTTGTCCTTCCATGTCCAGCTTGTAAACTTTTATTGCACCTGATCTACATTCAGGTTGATGCATTGATGAAGCATTGCAAACTTGGAATGGGCTGGAAAGCACTGCTGCTACATAATTGACTGTGTATTCAAAACCAATGAAGCGAGACCAATGAAATTTTCACAAAAGTTAGAAAATAAAATGTGCTATCTAAATCTGAACACTAAATATTGAATGATACATGATTTTAGACTTAATTTAGCAGTCAATCAGAGGGCCTTTTTTTTGGGGGGGGGGGGGGCGTTGTTGTATTTTGCCCTCCCAGGGGGTAGGGACTGTATTGCACCATGTGGCGGCAGCATACTGACAAGAATATATAAGAGATAATATATATGAGAATATATAAATGTGTTTGCTTGCTACAAATAGTAAATTGTCACAAATCACAAGAACAGAATTATCAATCACATGAAAACCTGTGTTTCTGTAAATTGTCGCTCTAACGCACCCACATGGGTCATAAATGTTTACAGCCATTCCATGTAAATGTCATGCGAGTCACGCATGCTATATGTCACACAAGTCACAAGCCAGGGTATACTATAGATCAAAATCGAGAAAATAATTGAAGCTGATTGCTTTACCTGATCATGTAAAGCAATCATCTATACCCTGGCTTGTGACTTGTGACATACAGCATGCGTGACTTGCGTGACACTTACATGGAATGGCTGTTTAGAGGGTTTTCAATGACTGGCATTGTTAATGTGAGGTATAATGTAAGAGAACTATATGGTTCATGCCTAGGTTTGGAACAAGCTACAAGAACTGTTCACAGGTATCGGTAGAGATTTCTACATTGTCTATGCAAATTAACAACACTTCATATGAATAGCTTAAACTATGGATGGCAGAAACAATATCAATTTCACATACTGTTCAGCTTTTTGACATTTACACAAAGAAAGACTGTTGTAGACCAAACTATATAGCTATCTCTTTGTTTTTAAATATAAATATATCTAAGTAAAGGCAACATATTTATACCTTGACCTCTTTCAATAGTACTATTTTCTGCATACAGTATTTTTATATATCTGTGTATATTTGTACCAAATATACTTTAAACAATATCAATACAAACAAACTGTTTGTAATTCATAACATAAATATATTTCAATGCAGTTAAAAACAATGAAATACATTTTTAGAATTTGTCACTATCTAACTCTTAACCAGCTTCTACCATATTATTTGAACATGCAAAGGAAATATCAATACTATGATTAATAGTGTTGCACGACTAAGTCGCCAAAAGTTGGAGTCGTGACTATTTTCGAGGAGTCGTGACTCCGACTTTAGAAACGCAAGAATCGACTCCATGTAATCACATATGTATGCCATATAAACCAGTCAAAATATTGATGACAATGTATGGGACTATGACAAAAAGTCAATTTTTGAATGATTGTAATCACAGTTGAAAGTTGAGTTTACTGAAATCATTGAAGGAGGACACTGAACAGTTATTGTATAGGCTGTAGTGTGCTTTCTTTTACCTATTGATCATGCCAACAGAACTGAACGCTGAGAGTCGGCAAATAATCGGAGTCGTGACTTTTGATCGGTGACTAGTCGACTCCCAAAAATCCTGGAGTCGTGCAACACTAAGATTAATAATGAGTAAAAAAACCTCTTGCTCTGTATTGTAGAGGAACAAAATGGTCACTGATTGATTATAAGGTTTATGATTGCTGAGCATTTTAAATCCCTTTGTTTTCATGTAAACATGGATAGATACATACATACATATGCACTAGTGATCATATCAGTAAGATAACTGTATTTATAATCTGAAATAATAAAATATTAAAATGGCTGAAATTTCAATTCTCCTTCTCTCATATAGGATAGTTAGGATATACACTCATATCAATAAAGGAACGTAAAAAATATACTGAGATCAGAAGACATTTGAGGTATTGTAGGCAATGGAAAGTATGAATAAAACCTAGTAATTAAATCTGGACATCATCATAGTATATAAAAAAAAAACCAAACTCAGAATGTTCCAGTATAAAATGGCACATTTGGTTCTGCATAAGAAAAGTGTGCTGTTAAAAACACTGAAATCCACATACCACTATTTCATAATGTCTATAGCCTACAGGCGGCATGAAATACCTATTTGTAGGTTTCAGTGCCAGTGTTATACAAAGTGAATAACATTTCACACTAAAAGAAGTAAACTTGTACTTATTTGGAATATTTGCCTATTTTTTCTCTTGATCAAACCATGACATACTACTACTATGCCAATTTTGAATTGTGGCACTTTCCATATAGTTTATAGCAAAATAATGTACTTCAAACAATATACTGAACAATATACTGTACTTGAGACCACACAAATTTGAGATTGAATGTGATTCTTGTTTTAAAATTATCATTTAATGTCTGTAATTGCCTTTATTCATCAAAGACAGGCAGAAATAATCATAAAAATGACATGTCATAACATTGTAAATGAACATTAAACACTGTCCGTCATTATAGTTTTTCATTATAGATTCGTTTTGTGATATGTTTCAAATGAACGGTACAGTTCACTCATATTATACAAGGCAGGCTTCTAATATACACTTAAGTGACACAACAAATGATTCTCATTATTGTTAATGACACCCTTCCCCATTCTATATACTTATTCTTTAATTTCTCTACTTTCTCCTTCTCTGTGTAAAAAGTGTAAATATTCATCTGATTTGTAGTGACATATTTGTCTGATTTGTAGTATCTCAATGGTGTTGCATCGTTTCAAGCTTTAGTCTAAGCTTATGCTGCACACCTATGTATGTTCATGTTTGCACTTGTATTTCACATACATGTAATTTTTGATATATGAAAGATTGTATAACAGCCTTTTTTTCCTTTGTACTCTGTATACTCCTATGACAATGTGACAATGGTTGCACTTCTTTGGAAATTGTGAACATGCATGAATGAATAAAATAAATAAATAAAATAAAAATAAAAATAAAAATAAATAAATGGTGCTTTTTGATGATTTCAAAGAAATACCTAGTTCAAGGTGCTGTAAAGTAGACTAACAAACAACTTAGACAAGGCAAACGCCAAGCGTTGTCTCGCCTGCATATCGTAGTCATGAAGAGACTGCATGTCAAAACTATGCTATATGACTCCTGAGGATGTCAGCAGTTTAGGGGTGAATTGTGGTTCTGACAGTTTACATACGCAATAATGGTATAGGCCTTCTTTATCCCTAGGAAATCAGATAACACTTTCCAGAACATGCACATACAGCAAATCTGAAGGGTAACATTTAAGAAACATTAAAAACTATTGACAGCTTTTCTATTGTATCATTGGCAAATTTTGTAGAATATTATAAATGGTGCCAAGAAACTATAGCTCATTAAATAAATAACAACAAATGCATGATTAAAAATAAACGAGTAATATAGCAAAATCTGTTCAGGTATAGAGAGTAGTGAGTTCACTGATATTATAACCCAAAAGTCCCCCAAAATCTAGTTAAAAAGAAATTTTGAAAAAACTCTGTTGAACTGAAAGTAAAATGTTAGTGTTAGAAGTATTCAAATTAAAAGTTCATGTCATTAGAGAAACAAGTGGTGTACAACAAGCAGCAGTGGGCCAGTCATAGGAAAGTTCATTGACGCTTTGACCTTAATCAAATTCAACATCACATTGCAAACTTGACGGCTTGCACCTTCAGAGATGGACCTCTGGTATGTAATTTGGTGATTCCACGTCAAGCTATATGAAAGTTATTAGGTGTAATCAACATAGACACAAGTGCAGTCATGGAAAGTTCAATTTGTTTGACCTTAGACCGTTTGACGCTTAACTCAATTCGACTCATATGTGGAACTTGACTTGCCACCTTCTAAGAGATGGACCTCTTATTTATTAATTTGACAATATACCTATCCTTATTGCTGTATTGTGTTAATGATGTTGAAGTGGTTTAATGTGTGTACAACTGATAAGTAGATACAAGATGAGCCACAGTCAGTAATGGAGATAGATAATTCAATTGATCCTATTAGATAGACTCTTAATTTCTATATATGCGGGAGCTCATAAATTGTCGACTTTACGCTGTGCGTCACTATGAGTATGGACCTCTAAGTATTTATAATTATGCGATTAACATTATACCTTACCCTGATTTTCTCGCATGGTCATTCGAGTATATTATGTTGTTACAACCATATTCGAGCTTTCGAGGGGTGCCAGTCCCTCTGGGGAAAAGTTCACTGACTTTGTACTCTATATCACTTTAATATTAAGATTGATAGATATTGATTTTAAATTACCTTTGGACTTTATTTTCCATTTCAATTATCACAGAAATTCTAAACTTCATACTATGTTAAGTTGAGACCTGCCGCCTTCAAGCAATGACCTCTGGTAATGAATTTGGTGATCCCCAAATGTTATGCTAACTTCGATCGAAAGCTATAGTAAGTTCACGATTGTGTGTACAAAACATATTGTGACGACGCCTACCCGACAGCCTACGTCATAGATTAGGTGGCCGAGTGTGTGACATAATGGAGCCAATGACTTGGAGCTCATGGTAATAGTGATTATGTTGTACCAGTATGTCTCTTTACTCCGGCTTTCTGCAATGTCAAGTCCAAGGTGTTCATGTGTACCTTCTGAACCTTTTGACTACTTATTCAACATTACGACTCATAATTACGATACTTGATCCGGTGCTCTTCAAAGAAGATGGACCATATAGGTATGTAATCTTCGGGTTGATCCCACTCTTCGCAAGCTACAGGAGAGAGGTAATTGTCTTGTAACAACTATCTAATACGTATAGGTTGTCAACTCGGCCCGTACGACACCTACGCCCGAAATAAATTGAGGAGCGAGTGCGCGGTTTATGTTCTATTAAATTATTGCCGCCTAAACGCATGGCGAGCAAAATGAGGAGTTGATGTATAGATCTAGAATGCTGTGTCAATAGTTGTTGGCTGAAAAATAGAAGTGTTACTACTTTTTTTTTTTTTATCTTAATTCAATTTGTCTAGTAGCTTTGATTAAGTTTATGTTTTAATATCATTGATGTGTATCGGAGTGAAACAGTAAATTTAAATATAATTGAATGGATTGTCACTGTATATTTTGTGGATAATTATACACCATCTGAGAGCTGGTTTTAACCTTTTTTTAGCTGCCTTCTTCATAATTCTCTATGTGTCTTTCAGTTGTCAGATTGGGGCAGTTACAGGCAAGATGCTTCCATTTGATTAGATGAGCAAAATCTCAAAGTAAAATTATCACAAATAAAGGTATACAGCAGTCTGGCCATTCAAGTCATTCAAACGATATCATATTCAAGGGCAGGTCTATGTGGTGTAATTATAACAAGAATAAGGCGTTTTTTGAAGCGCTTAAAGCCCGAGTAAAGAGTTGGTAAAATGTAATACAAGCAGCCGCCGGGGGGGCACGACGCTCCACACTGAGTCTCGGCAAACTCACGCTATGCGTAGCCCATAGGAAAAATACATCAGTTATACATATAGTTTTAGAACCGCTTGGAGCCTGGAAAAACTATTGCATCCCCTTGCCATAATAGCTGAATTTGCACAAGTTATATTAAATTCTAAACATATCCGTTTTTAAAGAAAACAAGGCATGCCGTAGTATCTAACATTGACCTTTGACCATACTTATGTGACCTTGACTCCCAATTTAACATTAAGGTATCATTCTATACATGTAGGCATCCTACCATCCAAGTTATCCCACCGAATTGGGCCAATACCAACCAATAAGACGAACTTGCAGGTAATATTCTATCATTTGGACCTCCAACTTGACCTTGACCTTACATATTGACCATTTGACCCCCAAAAAACATTGGGTCCTGTACGCATCTACCACCCAGTTTGGTTACAAATGGGCTTGTGGTTAGAAAATTACCTAGTTGGGCCGCTATGGCCCTGCCGCCTGGGCCCCCCAGGGGGGCCTGTGTACCATTCAGAACCTCTATCCATCGCGCACTGAGGACATTTCCGCAACGCAAGTTGGTTCTAAATCCATTGAAATTTGATGTGAATTATTCCGTAACACCAAACTTTTGGCCCCCTAGGGCGCACCCTGGCAATTGTCATGAGGCACATAATCAGCAACATATAGGAGATCTAACACAAAGTCGCATTAACTAACTATTTTCTGGTTCTAAGAGAAAAGATGTGTTGAAAACTACCTACGTTTTGGCCCTTTAGGCCCTGCCCCTGGCACCAGGCCAGTGATACCATTTGAGGACCCTAAGAATCCCCACCCCGCTAAGGATCATTCCTGCCAAGTTTGGGCCAAAATCCAAATCATCATTTTGAAAGAAGCTGAAAAATTGTAATAAGTTTAACGCAGCGAACGCACGACGGACAAAAAGGAATCGAATAGCTCACGTTGAGTCCTTTGGCCTGTGAGGCTAAAAATTACTTTCTTGTGTAATTATGTTTTAGAATAGATCTTTATATTCTAATAATGCCCTGAAGTTTTCTCGCTATGTAACTCGCCATGTCGGTGGGTAATAAAGTATTATATCCTAGATCAAAATAATATCCTTGTAGTAATTGGTCAAGGTAAGGCTCACAGGAGACATGAAATATGTTTCAACCATCCGATGTGAGCTCTGCAGAAGGTGGATTCTCCCAGAATCGTGACCTCACGATAATCGTATAATTCTGCTATAAGCCGATATCGTGACTCACAAGCCACTGGCACGCGACGGCGACGTATGCGAGCACTAAGGCAACTCTTAGATTCTCCGCAGCTGGTGGGTAGCGACGTGTATGACGGTGTATACACGTCGTACCGCGTCGACGTTCACGTGGCGGCAGATCGCAATGCTGCGATTGCCCGAATTATTTTTAAGTAAGGCCCAGGCTTACCCTGATGATGAATGGTGAGTTTATATTTTAATCAACATTACCCTAGTTCAAATCATCACTTTTAGACTTCATATTTTAATTTGAATTCAAGGATATAAAGTCAAACACACCATAGCCACTTTTTCGAGGCACCAAGTGAAATTATGGATCACTTCGGTGACGCATAATAGTACTATTGTTCTTCGGGGCTTGCGCCCCTCAGAACAATAGTGGCTAGCCAGTCACCTCAAATCCGATAATTTCCACTGGAGCCTCTCAGTCTTGGTTATTATTTGTTTAATGTAAATACACACTCATGCACTCACATACTTGTCCTATAAAAAATAATTGTTTTCTGATGTCTGGGTGACAAATAGAATACTTTGTGAGAGAATAACAAACCAAGTTGTCTGTTGAACCAAAACCTATACTTGGGCTTTAACGTTGATAAAATATCATGGTTAAGCACCTAGATTTGTATAGTAAAGCTACATGAAGATTCATACTCAAAACTGTGCACTCTTGACTTAGGACTAATGGCAGCGACAGATATGGTCACCTGGAGAGGCCAGGAGGCCTATTACATGAACAAGAGTAAATAGCAGTAGTGCCCTCTGATTCTAAACCAAGTAGCATGGTCATATGTACTTATTTCAGATGTTGTGACGTTGACAGCCGCAGTGTTAGCTCATGTAGTGACTGATTTGAAATCCTTACTCTGGCCGATGTACTTAGTCCAGCATTTCTTTCTCTCTTTCCATCGCGAAGTCACTTTGGTATATGAAAGGTGGCAATCGCTAGTGGCAAGAAGAGGAAAATTACACCAAATGGAAGGGGGAAGATATTCAGCTGTGTCAGTCTAAAGATAAACCTAAAAAAAAAAAAGTTAATGTTGCCTCAATGAAAATTTTTAAACTTGGGTCAGGTCGGTTCCGATAAAAATAAAAAAAAAAATTTATACAGCAAACCGGAGGTAACCAAAAACACATGTAACGTACTGGTGCCAAATATTTGTAGAATGAAACAGTGTGAAGAGTGAAGTTTCCCAATATTTTTTATGGGTCTTTCAAATGGGCAAAAAGCATAAAAGTGCTGTTAAGTGAAAACAGAATTTTGTAAATCTTTACTCAAATCTGACATTGCTCCTCAAATGGTGAGTTTGTATTTATGGGTCTGTATAAAAAAAAAAAATTGTGACTCTGTTTTTTCGCATTTTACGGTTGTGTCTTGAGGCAACATCACAATTTTTTTCTAGGGCCTTAGCTTAATAATGGAAGAGGCGCAATTTCGAAATCAGATCAATCTATAGCATGCCAAAGCAGGCGCGGCGACAGAGTTAAAATCTTAGAATAGAGGCGAAAACTACTTGAGGGTAAAAATTCCACTTGAAATCTAAATTCCAATTAAACCTGCATACGCCCATTTTTTTGGTATTTTGAAAATTCTATGGGGGGCAGCCACCCCCTGCCCCGCGTATGAAGGCTGCCACTGATCCCACAGCTGTATCTGGAATAACTATGGCCTCTGACAGTAACCCTGTAGAACAACTCCCCTGGACAACTAATATCGAACAGACTACATGGCTAGCAAATTACGCCTCAACAACTACCGCCTCGCGGTACTCTACGCTTCCCAATGACATGGTAGGCGTTTCAAATCATATATAATCATTACTCAAGCCGCACTTCAGAAAATCGACGCCCACTGACAATTATCCAATTATGGAAACTGCCCTCGACTAACTAACATCACAGACAAGCTAACAGGACCGCTCAGAATAAGTGGCAATTTCAAAATCAGATACAAAATCTTCATAGCTCAAACCAGTATCCGGACAACCACGCTCCCTGACATATCCTGTAGACAACTAACATCTGGAAAACTATACTAGGATATAGTTACCCTCTTGGACAACTACCCTAGGCAACTAACCCAAAGACAAGGGGCAGTTCAAAAATCACATCAATTTATACATCCAAAGCAAATTTGGACAACCCAGGCACAATTGACAATTACCCGCATAGGAACAACTTCCTGGACTACTGACATCCAGACAGCTTTCAAAATCTGAATGCTAATCTTTATACTTTAACAACCATGCCCCCTGACAATTATCCTGCATGACATACTAAACATCTGAGAACTACAATGCCAGGATAGATTATCTCCTCTCTGACAATCAACGTCCCGGACAACTTACTCCATAAGACAAGTGCAGTTTCAAAATACATCAATCTATAACATCCAAAGCTCACATCAGGAAATCCACAAGCCCGACAATTACCCCATAGGAACATCTCCCTGGACAACTAACATCCAGAAAACAACACCGGCAGGACGAAGTGGCGCAGAAGGATATTGATTCAATCTTTAAGGCCCAAAGGTGTATCCAGTCCAACCATGCTCCTGACAATATCCTGTAAACAACTAGACATCTCAGACAGCTATATTGGCTAGGATAATTTACACCTCTCCAGACAACTACCGGCAAGACAACTTACCCCTTAAGAACAGGTGGCAGTGTTAAAAATCAACACAACTATACATCCAAAGAAATATACGGACAACCATTGGCCTGGACAATTACCCCGTAGGACTAACTCCCCAGCGACAAGTAAACAAATTAAGAAAACTAACAAACGCCTAAAGACAATGTGGGCTGTTTAAATCAGATCAATTTTAATGTCAAGGCTGTATCTGAACAACCACGCCCCTGACAATTACCCCATAACATACTTGCTTGACAACTAACATTCGGACATCCAACTATCCCCACGGACAACTACCGTCTTATTAACGCCCTCTAAGACAATGGGCAGCTCAAAATTACATAAATCCATACATATCCGAAGATGTAATAACGGATCAACCACCACCCCTGACAATTACCCCGAGGATCAACTCCCAGATATCAAAACTACACCCGCACAGCCTATAGATCTTATTCTTTTCTTAATAACTGAACTTTAAGATGCTAAAATGCCTCCTCTTCTTCTTATCTTTTTATATTTTGGACATATTGGTGCCATGATCTGATTTATGAGCCACAACTTTATAAAAAAGAACATACCTCTTTTCAATTTCTTGCCGAATGTCCTCCTTGACGCACTGTGAAGATCCGGCTGAATTTGAGCTCACTTGCTTCTGACGTCCACCTGACACCTGCAATTACTGGACTTTCGCAGGAAAGCCTCTCCAGCCAGCCTTGAGCTTGGTTATCAAAATATCCTGGGTATGAATAAAAATGAACCAATTATGGAAATCTAAGGTGTGTAATAGGGAGGTGTTAGAGTCTTAAACAATGTTGTACTGGCGATTGGGTCCAGTTTAACATAACTTGGAGCTTGTTGATTATAGTGTCAGTCAAGCACTTGGGCTCTTCGCCAACCCACACTTCAAGCAACTAGAAACAATCAAGACAAACAAACAATCAAATCGAAGATTCCGGCTGAATTTGAAGTTCCTCTTCTTTCACATCCAGCCTGACACCATCCAAACTTTCCAGGAAAGCCTCTTCGAGTCCAGCGTGCTTGTTATTAATGGCCTGGTGAAAATAAATGACCAAATTAATGGCAAATGGTAGGTGCCTGTAAAAAGTGTTATTAACAATTCTGTACTGTAATTGGGTCCCAGAACATTGAGTTGCCAGATAGTGTCATCAAACCGCTTGTGCTCATGTCAACTCAGCAACTCAGTCAATTAACAAACAAACAAACAATATTAACAAAATCACAAACATACAAACACACACACACTCTGGCGACAAACAAAATCAGCAAACAACATACTGTTAGAAACGGATTCAATAGCCCGCCCATATATGACAAAAAAGTTCAAGTTTAAAGCTGGTACATAACAACAAGATGTCTGAAAAGTCACAAAGGTCAAAAAGTGACAGGAGGGAGGTTCATTTTACTGTCTGATGGATGTTTTGGGGGAACAGTTCCAGATGTGTGTGCTCGCAGTAGTAAAACACAACGCTCTGGAGGTTATTCGGTTCTTAGAGTAGGAAGTACAGTTTGTGTTGTAAGAAACGAGGAGTATAAGAACTGACGGCATGTGGAGAGCTCGGGAAAGGTAAGGCAGGTACTTCATTATGGATGGGATTTACATGCAAGTATAGCAGTCTTGAAGTCATTCCCTTGGAGATGGGGAGCCAAGTGAAGCCATTTGAGCAGGGGTGTTGCACGAGTGAACACTGAATTGTATTAGTTTGGCAGACATTATTTTGAAGAAGCGCTGTAAATGGAGTTTGTGAAGCGAGAACCATGCAATAGGCTTTAGCAATAATCTAGTCTGGAGAGCTACAAGAGTAGATGAAGTTTATTTATTTATATCTCTTACGCTTGAGCTGTTGTCTTGATGGAGGGCACTCTTGATCCGCACACCAGAAGCAAAATGATGAAGAGGTTCGGGGAGGTGCCGAGCGCTACTGAGGCGAAGGATCTGCTTGGAAAGCTTCGAGAGCGCTCCGATGGGCTTCCTGTTTGATCTCAGGACTCCGTTCTCTGATGTCGTTCAAGCGAGTACAGGTGATCCACCAATGATGTAAGCTCACTGTAGTTGAAAAACTACAATCAGTTGCGAGTATCAAAAGAAAAAAGGAGAAAAATTGGTGATAATGACTTTCGATGCTGTCAACTATGAATATTTTACTCTTTATGTGCCATGTATTAATAACCCGTATGTGCCACATTAACTTCTGTTAAGACTATACAAAAAATCTCGGCTATGTGGCTATGGAGAATGCGATGTTATAGGCGAAATCAAAAATCATCTGCAATGGTTTAATTTCCATGTGTTTTTTTTTATGTTTGTGTAGAAAAAACAGAAATACTGCAAGTCATGTGCACTGATATAACTGGTGTGACTGAAGGATCCATATGCATGACATTGCTAGCGGGGGAGGGGTGTGAATAGACAGTAGTGCAAATTCTCCCAATGATGGCATGTAACCTAGAACTTATGTATTAATTGTGGCATATCAGTGAATGAACATGCTGGTGGTGTGGCAGATCACGCGATCAAGCAAACATAGGGTGAAAGTAAACAGTCGATCTTGTCCTTATTAACAAACTCCTTTATTCTTTTCATTATGAAAGTTTGTTACATCCAAACATAAAAAAAAAAATATAATACAAAGAATTCAAATTTGGGACCCCCAAAAATGCTTCGATATAGTGAGTTTTCAATTTATATCAGTGTTCTTTACAAGGAGAGTCTTCTTTCAAAATGAAAGTGAAGATATGATAAATAGGTTCATATCAACAGCATATTCAGACTGTACTCATGTCCTGGCCTGTTCAATCTTAAGTGCAGAGACAATAAAAGAGAAATTATCAATATCAGCCTTCACTACTGCTTGGTTGAAAAAGCAGGAGAAAATAGGAACAAAATCCTCCAAAAAGTAGGAAAAAGTAGGATTCAAACCAATCAAAGTAGGCCAGAAAGTAGGATATTTATAAGTTTAGTGTTCGGAGTAAGTAACCAGAGACAATGGAGACACAACCCGAATAATATGCAGAAAAAAATTCTACGATTGGATGAATAAGCAAATGGATGGAAACAAATTTTCTTATCAGCAACAGCGTGATTGATGTAGTTACAAGTACTCTCAGCAAAAAACCTGTAAAACTACTCAACTGCAAACAAATTAGAGGGTTTTTGACAAGAAGTAGGAAAAAGTAGAAAAATAAGGATTTTACATGGAAAAAATAGGATAATTAGGATCTCACAAAAAAGTAGTGAATTCTTGAAGGCCTCCATATTCTGTCCTCACCTCTTGTAACGTTGCCGACAATGTTCTCGGAAGGTCCTATCTCTACGTATGCATGATGACGAGGGCATGTAGACTGTTGATGAAGAAAGCCAACTTCGCCTCCCGACTAGCTGTCTCCACGTTGAACAACGCCGCGATAACTCTGCTGTCAAGAGTCGCTTGTAGCGTTGCAGAACTTTGGACTTCTGGCAGATACTCTTATGTAATTTTACACCCGCAAGTCAAGAAATTTTTGTGGTAATGGTGGGCAAAAGACAATTTAATTTAAACAGGTAAATAGCAATGATTGGGGGAAGTCCTCAACTTTGGGATAGTAAGCGGTGATGAAACTATTCTCTTAGTGTTCAGCTACTGTCAATATCCCTTGTGCAGGCAAATATGTATTGTGGCAGCTTTTAATGATTACTTATAGTAAAATACTGAGTATGTTATGCTTGAATTCTCCTTTAGCAAACAATTAAAGACCAAATCCTGCAGATGGAGATCCAGCTTCTATCTGTGTAATGGTTGGTACATGTTTCAACCTCATTGGTTCTTCAGGTATTAAAGTGTTCCCAATCATGTCATTAACCCCTTACATCAAGAGTCACCAATGACCATCAATTCAAAACAAGACTAATGAATGATGACCACTTTTTTTATCAGTATCAATATCAAAATGTGTTTCTCAGGGTAAATATGTGACCTGAAACATTGCTCCAATATCTCAAGAAGACAAAGACTCTGGGTTTAGGGTGCCATTGGTTCCTGTTCAGCATAGGGTTTAGGGTTTGTATTTGGGTTAGGGTTAGAGGTTAGGAATGAGGTCAGGGTTAAGTGCATGAAAATCATCGCACATTGTTCCAGACAAATGTCAATGTAAATCCAAATGTAAACATGTTGCTATTGCTACAAAGCTGATGTTTCATGAATATAAAGCGACTGAAAGCTCATACACACACATCAGCAATTCACAGAATAGAGGCACAACAAGAGAAAGAAAACAGTCAAAAACTGAACAAAATTGCTGAACCATTGAAGAGGTATGCTCAAAATTGATTAGAATT
>JZLH01S0043810.1:30879-46225 GCA_001188425.1 Eucidaris tribuloides
GCAAGAAAAATGTGATAGGCATTCAGACACGTTACTGTTAGGACACCGATTCAAAATAAATTGAGATCAGATCAAGCCAAAAAAATAAATAAATAAATAAATACAAAACAAAAACAAAAAATTAAACAAGTATAGAATCACCACTCCTACACTTGTCCGAGTCAAAGTGTCTGGGGAAATTGCATAGCACAAGTACTTTTTGCCGAAACTGTGAGTGTGATTGAATTCACGCAGCACCATTCTCATTCATTATACTTAATCATTATCCAACATGCTTTTCAATAGGTGGGACTGTAATATCAGGCCAGAGAGAGTGATTGAGACAATACAAAGTTAATGACGTTAAAATTACCAGTGCTTGCAAATCGTCATTCCCACCGACGTGGACTGCATTGAAGAACACCTGAGGAACAGTTCTTTTATCCGTCCTCTCTCTAACACTCTGTCGAACAGTTTCATCATAAGAATCTAAACTGATGTCCACGAATGGAAGTTCAAGGTCGCGGAGAGTCTGTTTTGCTCGTTTACAATGCGGACATCCGACGATAGAATACACCAAAATTTGACCCTTAAACTTGGCAGCAGCGTTACTCATGATGCTAGAAGTATATTTCTGATACCCGGATTGGAAAATTATTTGTGCTGTACCGGTACCGTAAGCAAATAATTTACGAAACATTAATTTGCAGCAGTTGGTAGTCGACCTAACACCAGCCAGCAGTAGCAGCCCACAAAATGCATTATGCATGCATATCATATGCATATGCAGTTATGTACGCTCACAGCGAGCTGGCGAGGTCGACGCCTGGCCTGCTTGTTGTTTGTTGTTGTTATTGGAACAGCGCATGTCAATCGATGTCCGATTCAAATGAAAAGAAAGAAAACAAACAAACAAACAAACAAACAAACAAACAAACAAACAAACAAACAAACAAACAAACAAACAAACAAACAAAAAATGAAAGCACGCCGCTAACAAACTCCTTGACCATTATAGATAGAAAAGAGGAATACAGGCTCATGAAAAGTTCCTCGAATCTGAAGAGACAAAATCAGAAGAATAGATAAGTGAAAGTTTGAGAAAAATGGTCGAATATTAGGCCTAAAGTTATTTTCATACAATCATTGTAAATTGTCAATACAATCATTGTAAATTGTCAAAACTGTCATTCTGTGCGAGCAACCTTCCATAATAAATTTATACGCAAAATGCCACCAAATTTTCATTTTGTCTGAACTGAAGAATTAATTTCTTTAGGCCTGTGATCCATTTTCATTCAAACTTACACTATTTTACATGTTTTCCTACATGAAAAGAGTGTGTTATACCTAAACATTCAAGAAACTTGAAAATTAGGGATATTTTATGCACCAAATGGTTTTTTGCCCGAGTATTGGACGTCATAATGTTGCCAATTTTTTTAATGAAATTTGAACTATTCAAAAAATTATATTTTCCCCCTTTGTCAAATTGTTCTTAAACTTTCACTGATCTGTTTCCCTAATTTGTCTGTTTTCATTGATAGCAACTTGCTGTCACCCTGTAGTTTCTCCTAATCATAATATCTCTATCTTTGACACAGATATACTTGCGCGCCAGCTAGCGGTAGTGATGCCCGAATCAATCCGCAATGAGCTCACAGGATGACTGCAGGGCAGGGAGGTAGATAACCTGCTAAACAAACAAAATACAGACAACAAAATGACTGTTACGAACCCATTTAACTGAAAGAAAAACAATCTTGTCAACATTTTGAAGTTGATGTATTTCTTTGTTTTTTCATAAACAGCATAAAATTAATCCATTTCTACCAGTTAAAGTAAAAATAGTCATACATTTGTGATTTTTTTTAACTGAAAACACAATTTGCATTGATTTTGTACACAAAATCACGTTTTAGAGCAATTTTGAAGTAGCATGCATGCACAAAAAGTCGCGCAGCGTCTGTGCGGACAATTGTTTTCGCCGCGACAATGTGAACGATTGTGAAAAACTGACGCACAAAATGTCGCCCGCGCACAGATTTCGCCGGCGACAATTTGTGCCGAGTTTGACGGCACCAAATTGTCGCCAGCCATCGATAACTCACATTTAATTGTTTGTTGGGTATGTTGGGTGTATGTCACTATGTTTGTGTGTTGTTAGGCGTATTGTGGTGTCTGTTTGTGTGTCTATATTGTGTCTGTATGTTCGGGTGTCTGTGTATGTATGCGTGTGTCTGTATGTGTCTGTATGTGTATGTGTGTCTGTCTATGTGTCTGTTTGTGCGTCTATATGTGTCTGTATGTTTGTCAGTGTGTCTGTGTATGTATCTGTGTGTCTGTTTGTCTATGTGTCTGTGTATGTGTCTGTGTGTCTATATGTGTCTGTTTGTTCGTCTGTGTGTGTTTGTGTGTGTCTGTGTGTGTCTGTTTGTGTGTCTGTATGTGTATGTGTGTCTGTCTGTATGTTTTTGTGTATCTATATGTGTCTGTATGTTTGTCTGTATGTGTCTGTGTGTCTGTCTGTCTGTATGTGTCTGTTTTGGTGTGTTTGTGTGTGTGTCGGTTTGTGTAATGTGTGTTTGTCTATGTGTGTCTGTCTGTTTGTCTGTATGTTTCTATTTGTGTGTGTCTGTGTATGTATGTGTATGTGTGTCTGTCTGTGTGTCTGCATGTGTCTATTCTGTTTGTGCGTTTGTGTCAATGTGTCTGGATGTGTCTGTTGTCTGTTTGTGTGTCTGTGTGTTGCGTGTTTGTCTGTATGTGTCTGTGTCTGTTTGTATTTCTGGTGTTTGTCTGTGTGTGTCTGTGTGTTTGTGCATGTCTGTATATTTCTGTTTGTTTGTAAGTGTCTGTGTGCCTGTTTGTCTATTTGTGTGTATCTGTGTGTCTGTGTGTGCTTATTTGTGTGTGAGTCTGTGTGTATCTCTGTGTGTGTCTTTGTGCCTGTCTGTGTATGTTTGTGTGTCTGCGTGTTTGTGCGTCTAATTTTTGTGTCTGTTTGTGATTGTGTGTCTGTGTGTGTATGTATCTGTGTGTCTATATATGTTTGTGTGTGTACGGTATGTGTCTGTGTGTCTCTGTGTGTCTACATGTGTGTCAATATATGTCTGTATTTGTGTGTGAGTCTGTGTGTCTGTTTGTATGTATGTGTGTTTGTTTGTGTGTGTGTGTCTGTGTGTCTATCTGTGTGCTTGTATGTGTCGGTATGTGTCTGTTCGTGTGTCTGTATGTCTCTGTTTGTGCGTCTGTATGTATCCATTCTGTTTGTGTGTGTCTATGTGTCTGTGTGTCTGTATGTGTCTGTGTGTCTCTGTGTGTCCGTATGTGTGTATGTGTCTGTGTGTCTGTGTGTTTGTATGTGTGTGAGTTTGTGGGTCTCTGTGCGTGTCTATTTGTGTGGCGTGATGTTTCTGTGTGTTTGTGTATGTTTGTGTCTGTCTGTGTCTGTTTTTATGTGTATGTCTTTGTGTTTGTGTGTCTGCCTGACTCTCACAACCGCATACAGGCTAACACGGACACTTACAGATATCCAAATGCACACCATAAACTTGTACATCCTCTTTCCGACACCACACCAACTACCAACTTACACAAACAAACACAAAAAACAGATACACACATACAAGCACACACAGACATACAACCATGCAGATACACAGAGACGCACACATACACACAGACATGTGCAAAGACAAACACACAGACACATACAGAGACACAAACACACATTCATACACACAAACACATAGACAAACACACAGACAAACATACACACACAGACACACAGGCTAATACATAGATGCACCCATACACACACGGGCACATACCCACACAGACACAGAGATACGACGCACAACTAGACACACATACAAACATGCAGACCCACAAACACGCACATACAGACAGACACACAGTCACACACGGACACACAGACACATACAGAGACACAGAGACACACAGACTCACACACAAACACACAGACACATACAGACACACAAACAGAACAGATACATACACACACAGACACTTACAGACAAAGAGAAACATACAGACACACAAACACATAGACAAACACACAGACACACACAAACACACAGACATACCAACAGACACACATACACATACAGACAAACACACAACACACAGACACATAAACAGATAACAGACACAAAAGACACATAGACACACACAGACACATACAGACGCAGACACATACAGACAGACACACGAACAGACACCTTCAGACATACACAAACACACAGACATACAAATAGACACAGACACATACAGACAAACACACAACACACAGTCACACAAGCAGACAGCAGACACATACATACATATAGAAACACACAGACACTGACGGACAGACACATGCAGAGACACAAATAGACCCATTCATACACGTACAGACACACAGACAAACACACAGACATACAAACATACATACACAGACACACAGACAAACACACAGACATACAAACATACATACACAGACACACAGGCACGTACATATACGCATACATACACACACAGACACATACCCACACAGAGATACAGACACACAATTAGACACACAGACAAACATACAAACACACAAACACATAGACAAACACACGACGCACAAAAGAGACAACAGACACATACAGACTAGACACATGCAGACATAGACACAGACAGACACATACAGACACACGAACAGACCCATTCAGACACACACAAACACACAGACATACATACAGACACACAGACAGATAAAGAGAAACACACAACACACAGACATAGTGACTGACAACAGACACATATAGAGTAGACACATACAGACACATACACAAACACATACAAATGTAAAGGCACATATGAACACATGAACAGACACATTCAGACACAGACAAACACACAGACGCACACACAGACGCACACATAAAATACACAGACAGACATACAAACAGACAAACACACAAACTCACACAAAGACAAGCACACAGACAAATACAGACACACATACAGACACACAGATACACACAGACATATACAGACACAGGCACATACAGACACACAGACACATACACACGTAGACATAAGCAGACACACAATTAAACACACAAACAGACACTGACGTTGACACACAGATACACACACGAACAGACATAAAAACAGACACACACATATTTAGTGAGTGGCGACAATTTGTGACGGTGGCGACAATCTGTGCCGCTAGGTTTTTTTTCATGGCACAAATTGTCGCCAGTGAGGCAAAAAATTAGGATCAGCAAGAGCGTCACAAATTGTCGCCGGCGACAATCTGTGCCGATTTGCTCAAAACCTGACGGCACAAATTGTCATCGCGTCACAGATTGTCGCCGGCGACAATTTGTGATGCGGCGACAATTTGTGCCGCAACAAGTGTCGTAACAGTACGCCCGATTCTTGCGAAAATGATCTCAAATGATGCGCGAGACTTAAAAGTAAAAATCCAGCGAACAGCGCAGTGAAAAAATTTTGCGCGGCGGCATGGTCGAGGGGGGGGGGATATTAGGGTTAAAAGACGTTTATTTGCAAAAAAAAAATAATATTTATGCTTCGTTTAGGTATGAAATAAGAATCAATTTCAGAAATGTTGACGTTTATGAAATTATGTAATTTGACAGCAAGATTTTCCTAAAGCAGGCTGTATCTTAAGCTCTAGTAGTGCGCATTATGATACTTATATTAGTTATAGGCAAAATATGATTTTATTCATAAATTTGCATAATTAATTATTAAAAAATATAAAATATGTATTTTTTGAAAATCTAATGATACAGTCTTGTAGATTACATCCAGCTCTATGTGCGTGCAAATTTTCGCGGCGATCGCGCGATCTGCGGCCGAGATCTGAGGGGGGGGGGGCATAATACCGGCCCCCCGGGATGACAAGACCGGAGATAGCCCGGATCTATTAGGGTTAAAATTCTGTTTGCTATAGTCCAAAGTTATGCCTATTTTTTGCAGTGATGCGAAGTCGACTGACATAATAAAATGAAAGAAAATAAATTGTATTAACAGAGAAACAATGCAATGAAAAACAAATACTTTTATAAAACATAACGTTGGAGGTTAGATATATATAATTAAATGTTTTCTGATTGCAATATTATTATAACATCCCGTTATATGTTGACACATTGTTTTATTTCATTTGCAACAAGCTTTGTCTGTGTCTAGATTTACACTAAACAGTATGAGATTATTAAGATTCAAGGGCGTAGGCTGGTTTAGGCATGGGGAAGTGCACATCATGGGTAGGTGAACTATAATTTAGAAAATCAAAAGACATATATCACATCACAATCAGAAAAAGGGACGCAAAATGCTATTGGACTGAACTCCTCTGCCTCGGCACTGGGGGAGGGGGGGGGGTGCACGGGCACCCCATCCTACGCCCTTGAGATTTACAGCCAAATTTATATGCAGCACCTTTAATGAAACTAGGTCCCAGGACCTGTTGTATGATAATGATTCATGCACTGGTCGTTTCACAATTATTGTACATTGTCAGTTGAACCCTTTTACTGCCGTAATCTGCGTACAGCATGTATGGTTCATTGATAAGCAGTGGCTATAAGAGTGACAGAGTTATAGTTTATCTTTAACCTATCGACTCTTATAGTGCAATAAGTGAAAGGTTTATAGCTATACTCTCATCGGTGATACACCCGGAGGAAACGGTGGAGGAAAAGGAAAAACAATCGTGGTGCTTGCGGAAGGCCGTAAGCAGTATGCTCAGCCCCAGCAGAAGAACGTTAACAGTAAAACTGCCTCTAACTTAAAAAAAAAAATCGGCTATTGTGATATTTGCATTTAAAACTGACAGAAGGTCCTAAAAAGAACAAAATGTTTTGATTTCATGTGAAATAGGCCGATGGTTTTAATGAAGGGTAAAAACCCGGTGTTGTGGTCACATATACATATGCAAAAACTACCCGGGACTGGATGTCTGAGGGTAACAGTGATAAGTTCGCTTTTCTAGTCCCTGTCATCCGAAATGATGACAAAGCAATAATAATAATAATAATAATGATGATGATGATGAGGATAATAATAATAATGATGATGTATAATATATAATAATCATATAATATAATATAAATATAATAATATAATTATAATATAATCATAATAAAATAATAATAAAATAATAATTGATAATCATAATAATTCTAATACTACTTAATAATAATAAATATATAATATAATATCATTAATTAATATATAATTAATAATAATAATCATAATATAATTAGTTAGTGGCAATTTACTCTTAACGCCCTTCTGCCCAGAGCACATGCTTACGTCCTTCTGCTTGCGGTACGCCTTTCTGCTTAGCGCATGACGATTTAAGTCCACTTCAAAATATATAAATCTGACAGAGTGCAAACCTGCAACAGCTGGAGCAATTAAATCCTGTTAAACGACTTCACAAAAAGGCAATAGTATACCGGCAACAGCTGGATGAAAGTTCATTCAAGATCAGGTTAATATCATTTTATTGACCCTTGAATATGTCAAATACTGAGACTACTGATAGCTTTTATCACCAGACGTTTTATTCAATTATTAACTTTCTACAAACCAGTCTAATCTTTTGTCAAGTGTCTTGTTATTTGTTTGGCTATTTTTTTCCTGCGTAGTGATACGTCTGCTGGTAATTTTTAAACAAGACGCCTAATGTTTAGTAATTTGTTTTTGTATTCTTACATGGATTTGAATGACGTTTGCTAGCCAACGTTCCCAGCGAACATGGATGGGGTACCCCCTGTGTCCGTGGTAGCTTGGAAAATGTAATCTTGAATCATGTTTGTAGATTTGAAGTGCACGTTGGGAGCTAAATTTTAAAAAATAATAATGCATAGTTTCATAGCTCTGCAGCGAAACAGAAATCATGTTCTCAGCCTAACGCGAAAGTACGTAAACCATTAACAAAATGCAAACGCTATTATATACTATATTCACTCCAAGCACCGAAATAGGGAATCAGAAGAAATAACATTTCATTGTAAGTATAATAAAGCACTGTTATCTACATTTTCATGAAAATTATCAACACGGCGTATTTATTTACTGGTCAAATGTAGAATTACATCCACTGATGTATTCATATAATCCGTAACTGAATTTTCATTTGTGGTAATTATTCATTTATTTTCACATTATGATTTAAAATGTTTTCTTCAGAAATCTTGCCAACACTTATGAGAAATAATTGATTTGGAGTTGTGTATGAGTGAGTGAATGAATGAATAAATGATTGATTGAATGAAGGAGTGAGTGAGTGTGTGATTGATTGATTGATTGATTGATTGATTGATTGATTGATTGATTGATTGATTGATTGATCGATTGGTTAATTATTGTTTTATACATCTCATTCAATTTTAACAAAATTTCAGTGGAAATACGATTTAATATAACTTACACATTACAGACATATTGCAAACTTAAACTGAAATTAGATGACATTATTAGTATAGGTGCAACTAAGTAATTAGTATAACAAATATATAAGTTACAAAGTATGTCTAATGTGATAAAAATGCAAAAAGATCTCCTGAAAGAAGCAGATAGCTGAAGAGGCAAAAGAGTAAAATGTTATAAAATTGGCCAAAAACACCCACTCAAACTGATTGCGATTGTCGTATTTATTTCATATGGGGAGGAGAGAAATGTAAACATATGAATTAATATAACTGTTGCTATGATCAGAGAAACCGCCATATTGCTAGTACACTCAGCCTTTTTAGAATTTGATTATTGTTATCAAGATCGAAGAACTGAAGTTATGACCACTTCCAATACTGGAAGTGCAATTTTAATCACTTCTTTTGCAATTGATAAAAAAGAAATCGCAGATGGTGGGTACTTGACCCGAAAGTAAATGAAATGCGCGATGTATAACCTTAAAATGATTAGGTTATTTACTCTAATGCTTATCAAAAAGTAGAAAGTGGGGTTAGGAAATAAAAATAGCTCAATATACCGAGTTCTGCAAGAAAAACAAACGCGTTGGTGTAATAAAGAGTGAAGCAAACTATAGAGTGTTCTGACGTAAACGTGTTTATGTAGTGACGCAGAAAAGTAAACGAATCATTCTGTAAAGTACTTTTCAATAGAATAAGGGGACATGGTGACAACTGACAATCACAACAAAATCAAAAGAATGGCACTAGTTTCTTATTTAAACCGGATTGAAGATCGTGGTACATTTTACTGAAATACTCAGTCTTAAGTTATTGAACCACCAGGCGGATATTCTTAATCATAATCCCAGGACACTTGGTAGGATGGCTTTCAAAATGTTCTTTCGCCATTCTGTAAAAGGCCCACTAGCGTCCCTGAAACAGCATTATTGCCCTCTTTTATCTAAAAAATCGAAAAGGGTGCACGATCCTCTCCCACAATGCAGCTGAGACTGCATTAGTCGTTTTTCTTATACGCAATGAACACCTTGCCATTGCGTTAATACGAATTACGTAATACGAGTCTGATCACTACGACTATATCATTTTGCTCACAAACTGTCGAGCAGGCCTATTTTGATTGTTTTATCTATACAGTGCGTCCCAGAAAAAAACAGAACCCGACAACAAAAGCTTATTGTGCGGAATCAGTGGGGCGTATTATTAAAAACACATGTTCAAAATAAACTTTGATTTATGCTCTTTCAAATGATACATTAAACAAACTTGTTAATTCATATCTGAGTACCATGACTTAAGAAAAAAGAATTGCTACACTTTTTGGCTTTAACATTGTGCACATCATGTGTCCATCTCTTTATTTGCCTGATGAAATATTCTACGCAGCATAATCATTTTCTTCATTCATGTTGGTCAAAAATGAGCACACTAGTATTTTGGGTTGCATTAGTAGGTAGTAAATCCTTGGACACCTAGCACATAAGAAAACTTGGTTTATGGGCAAAGATTATTAACCCCTTGGCTACGGGAACCGGATGGAAGTTACAGAATCTTGGAGGCAACGAGTTAAGTGGCTACCTCTTTATCTTCGGAAGATATGAAATAACACAATGACAACACTTCAGGAAATTTTTAACGATTATACATTTACTTTTTATCTCTCAAATATGACATTCATGATTAGTCTGTCAAAATAAGCTTAACTGGACACCAGAAACAAGGCCAACCCCTGGCGTTATGCAGCAATTACATCGGACGTCATTTGCAATCGCTCCCAGAACGATGAGCATCCCATCTAAATTACGTAGTTGCAGCTGATTATTTGAATATCTGATACCAATCAAAAAGCAGAGATTCTACCCTGTAAGGGCATGACATAATAATGCGCGTATTATGTGGGTTATCGTGTAATTGGGCGTGAATGCTTGAATGTCAGTATTATACACTTATGTGCATAGAATTACGAGGGCTGCGCCACCTTATGTGTGTTTATGAATGTAAATGTATGAAGTAGGTGTGTGACTTGAAAACAAGAAACTCCAGAGTACAGAAAAAATAGAGCAATTCGTCTTGTCACAATCAATGGTTAATTACCTTTGCTTATGATAACAGTGCTTATACCTACTGCCAACCTTAATCTCACACTTAACATAAATTTACACATATCCTCAAAATGTGACAGAAAAGCCAGATCAAAAATTGGCACATTCATGTTCTCACAGCCTCACATCTTGTATATTTTGGGCAGAAAATTCTGTCCATCTTATCAATAATTATGCATGGTTTTCACAAGTGTTTTTTTTATTCAAAGCCCAAACACACTTAAAAAAATCATGTCAAAACCACAGGAACCTCTGATGATATCATGCACTTGCCATTTTCCGCACATCCTTTGTAACCCATGCTAAATAGTTTTGCGAAACTTTTAAACGTTATGGCTTGCTTTTTACATGTATGTCCTAAATTTGAAAGAACCAGTCCTTGGATGTGTTATTCTTTTAAACTCCTAACCCATTTAAAGTCTCAAGTTCAATCAAAGCAATCTGAGAATAAGTCAGACCTTTCCTTTAAGTGCATAATTATACCTTTCCTCCTGATATCCCACGAAATGAAACCTATACCTGTATAATTATTATGCCGTAGGAAATCACAGCGACTCCACGACCCAATTACCTAGAAAACTTGCCGCATGTAAAAAGTTCGCATCAAATACATCCACAAGATATGGTGCTTTTGAGCGACATGTTGTAAACACAAATTTACGCGAAAGACATAATTTTACGCGCTTTGCTGAAATACGACAATACACAAGGGAACTGGAGTGTCTACATTATGCACAGATATGCAGTCATAAAGCCAAGTGCGTAAAATGTCCCTCTGTCTGGTATTAACTTGCACTTTTTTTGAAAAGAATCCACGAATATCATTTTCCTGGCCTCACCAAATTCCCTCATCCGTTTAACACCTCGTCTGTGCACAATTTGTCACGAAAACCACAGTTTTGCAACGACATCGAGACCAGTTTAGATATTACACCCCCCCCCAAAAAAATAGCCCTGTCCGAATTCGAGAAGTTGGCGCCGCCAACAAATTCCCGAAGGTATGAAGGGGTTAAGTCCAGATCAGAGATTTTCAGAGTACCACGATGCTGTTTGAATATCCAACTTCAATGTGTCAGTACTGCATGTGTCTATATATAATTATATTCGACAATCGTTTGTTTCGTTCCGATTACAGGCTTACGCGTGAGAATTGAATATAAACAAAAAATGATTGTTAATTCTAAAGTTACACGATCTCCTTAGCAGAAACACAACAAAATATCCCGCAAAATATCATTTTAGCCCTTAGGCTACTTGTAAAGATATTTCTGTGAAATTTGAGGATCAGTAATGTTGAATTTTAAAATGCATAAAACACAACTGCTCTGTAACCTATGTGAGAGGTTTCTCGTATCGAATAGCTCAATAGTATTATGATTTGCATGATAACTAGTGGATAAAATTTGCTCCGCCGCAAGAATGCACATGATGAATTCCCCGATGTAGAACAATGATCTGAAGATAGACCAGTAATTTTGGTATATGCTATGCAATAGTAAAATTCAAAATCCGATGGTTACTATATTTCAAACAAACTTGAATTCTCGCTTACACACTTTGCTAAAGCGTTTTAAATGCTAAAATAAAATGCTAATAAAACCAGTTAATTTACACAATGTCATTTTTAGACATACAAAAAGGATCTACTGAAACAAATAGAAATGAAAAGAAATAATACGTTGGTGATCTCAAAACAAATTATGTATTTACCTAAATTAAACATCAATATAATGCCAAAATGAACTGTGTTCTTAAAATATTAGAAATCGTCGCGGGTTAGTGTCATTCCTCCTTATTTTGCTACTAAGTGCTTTGAAATAAATATAATTGTATTCTTTCTTCGTTGAATTACCATTATTTTGTTTTGCTATGACAGTGTGGTCGATATTACGGACCTTCAGTGGAGAACTGTATCCCTAATCGAGCATGATGTATGTCATTAATACCATAAAATCAACAGATTTTGTGAAGTTGTTTGATAAAAACACACACTGAAATATATAAATTGTTTGCTCTCCACACGATCAAATATAGTTCTATGTGAGTAATTCAGTCTTTGAAAACAGAGCATCAAGTATTTTTTTAGAAGTGAAATCCAAATGTGCCCAAACAAATATTTCTTGTGTGTGCTTTTCGGCTAACTATATTCTAAGGGGCGGATCCAGAAAAGGGGTGGGGTACCAGGTTAGGAGGGTATAGTTTTGTTGACGAAAGAAATGTTTTTTTTCATGTTATCACGTGTCGTGTTGCAGCCTACACAACATGTTACATTTGGAATTTTTTGACTTAACATTTCAGGCCTCCAACCTATAAATAAAATTGCGGGTCATTGTACCCCAGCCCTCCCCCCCGTCCCCCACGTTCGGAAATGGCGGAAAGGGGACTTAAATCCGCCACTCATCCTACTTGTATACCGTAGAGTAGACGAAACGTGGTGTCGGGCAAACGGGGGTAATATCAATAATCAAATTTATTCAATCGTACTGGAACTGTATTATCCATTTTCAGGCCTCTTAGCAATACGAACCAAATTTGCAAGCATGTTTATGAATGATTTCTCAATATTGGAAAATGCAGTTTTTCTTCAAATATTCAATTTTTCATTGAATCCCATGTGTTGATAAAACAGCCTTATTACACCATTGAACTTGTGAAATGGAAAAAGCCACTTTCTGTTGTGTCTGGCCGAAACCCGTCTGCAAGACTCATTACGATCGTAAATTCCACTCAAGATAAAAAAAAATCTCATCTGCAAATCGCATTAATTCCCCATATTTTCATGCTGTAAAACGAATGATGGCATTGATATGATTGGCAGTGAAAGCCCATTACACAGATGTACGTCAGTCTGTCCCGCGACTTCAAAACGAATGTTTCAAAAATATAAAAATGCAAAATGACAGACGGCATTGGTGGCTGATGAGTCGGAACAAGAGAAAAGACTGCAGTCATTTACTCATAAAACACAGAGTACAAGGACCTGCAGACATTCCAGAAGAAGGGGAAAAAAATCCAGATGGTTTGCGTCTGATTTTGCCTGTCTGTGAACTTGCTCCCTTCATCTTTTTTTTACGTAGCATGTCAGAGGGGTTATTCTCTTTTTTTTGAAAGAAAGACAGATACTAATCCATTCTTATGAATAATAGAGTGAACAGGGCGTCACTAGACCATTTTGAATGGGGGACGGGGGGGGGGGTTTCTAGGACGACGAAAAACATTTTTGCGTGACCTCCTCCCCCCCACCCAAAAAAAAAATCCCAGGCAAACAGCATCCAACAAGCGGGGCAGGGATCCGACGACGCCAAGAAAACATTTTTTTGCATGCTACTACTTCTACTACTACTACTACTACCCTCCCTACTCGGCTACTCAAAAGTATTGCAACATAACAATATAACCGCATACATTTTACGTGAAGGGTCTTTCATAATGATGTCAAAATTGAAGTTATGATTGGAAAATAACAAATTAATAAAGACATCATGATTCTTATCATGTTTCTTCACTCCCAGGCGGAAAGATTATCAAACAGGTGGCGCCACCGAACAGAAGGGCTGGGAACATTACATTTTGCATTTTTTTCGCCCCCTATAGGGGGGGGTGTTAATCACACTACCATAGTATATCCAGTTTCATATTACATGAAACGGTTTTATGTTTGGAAAGAACTTCCAGCAAAACAAAAATGTTGAATATGTTCTTCTCTGAAAGGGGTCTGCAGAAAGAAGACCACACCCACCGAAAGATGTGGGATATACCTCCGTATCTTTCATTAAGACAGTGGCAAGGAGCAAACCCCCATATTTTAAACGAGACGCTATTCAAGTTATAATTTCTTATTCTTTCTCATCTCTAAAGGCAGTTTATCAATAGGTCGGGGGGCGTGAAACGCATCTTAATATTTACTGTCATGAGACTTCTCAGTAGATTGATATATATGATCGCGAAGAGAAAGCCATCATCTTAATTAGTAGCCTTATACCTCCTTGCACTGTCTTATGAAGAAGAGGTCACTTTAGTCTCGAGGCGGCGTGGTCTTCTTTCTGAACGCCCTCAGAAGAAAAATATTGATATTATTTGTTTGCTGGAAGTCCTTTCCAAACCATCAAAAACCGTTTCATGGTAATATGGACCGAATTACTATGGTAGTGTTGAATTGAAACCCCCCCTATGGGGAGGCGAAAAAATTCGGCAAATTTGTTTTTTCGCCATCCCCTGTCTGGGCGCGCCTGCATTTTGATAATCTCTCCGCCTTGGAGAAGAAAACGAGAAAGATATTTATTATGTCTTTTCAAATATTTTGTTATTTCCAATCATCAAGCGTATTAGAACATCATTTAGAAAAAGACGCCCGTTCAACGTAAAATGTATTCGTTATAGTGTATGTTGCAAATACTTTGAGTAGGGAGGGTACTACTACTAGCTGGAAAATTCCCCAGCACTTACTGATAAATTGCATGTGCTAGTAAATCTTGGCGGCAACCTTTGCTTGACTTTTGCTTGGTTACATGAGGGTACATGCTTGTTCATGCTAGTTCTGTTCATAATAATAGTAAGAATGATGATGATGATGATGATGATGATGATGATAATAATAATAATAATTATAATAATAATAATAAATCCAAGGCTATTAACACCCTAGCAATACCTGTACAGCGTGTATCAAAAAAAAGTAGACACTTCGAAAATTTTTTATTAAAAATTGTTTTCGTAATTTTGAGATTATTTTTTGATATGAATATTTTACCTTGGACCTAAGCTATCTGATGACACTATTGACATTGAAAGTATTTCACA
>JZLH01S0043819.1:0-10545 GCA_001188425.1 Eucidaris tribuloides
TGTGTGTCAGGAAACGTTCCGTGCGAGTCGGTTTACAATCATCTCACCCTACGGTAAATCACTTATTTTCCAGCTACCGAAAGATAATGCGCCAAAACTAATCATAAAATTCCCTAGCTAAATCTAAATGACATCAAATAAACATTACTTTGTAGCATTTGACACTTTCTTGACGTAATATTAATAAAAGTTCTAGTTTCGTCACAAAAACATCGTCTATAATTTAACAAGGATCTACGTACGGAAATGCGCTTACGCACAGGCCACAGCGCGCGCGCATGTCAAACGCTCATTTACCAATTTGACGCGATCGCGACAACACGGCAATTCGTATAGGTCTAGATGCCTAAAATTCAATAATTCATTACACTATAACTTCACTAGTCAAAATTCACACTCAGGAATTGACTAATCTTAAAAGGAAGTTTCCAAATCTTCATCCAGAGGTTCACGACATGAACGGGTAAGGACAAATTTACAAAGATAAAATCACATCGAAACTACCATACGTATGCACGACTATATTCGCTGCACTGCCACGGCCTCAGCGTATCGTCGAAGACTAGGACTATCCGTCTGCCAGAAGGTAAGTTATAAGTCTAATTAAATTAATAATAATAAATCTGAAATATCCAACAATTCTTATACCAATTATAATTATCCATACCCACCTTTCCTAACTATAGTCACAAACTTGCGTAATATAGGCCTATACGTCTATAACATCAGATAAGAGTACCAGGGCCAGGATCGGTTACTGCTACCAAAATGTAGCAGAACTCCTTTGTTTACATTAATTGCTATTGACGATGAGTAAACAAAAATGATAACATAAAGCTTAAAAGGTGGGGTCGCTACACTGCCTCCTACCCCGCAAAAATGCGTCCTCGCATTTTCAGTCGTAGAGAATACATCTAAGTAAACTTGGGTACGCTCAATTTACATAAAATGTCCAAAACTCATTCTCAATAAAGTAAGGTCAAAACTGGAAACAATTCACTATATGAAACAAATCAATGGCAATTAGGATGGTCCACAGTTGTTTCGTTTTGCGCCTATTATAAAATGAACATATGTACATGTTTTGGATCATACACCCAAACACCAACAGATACTCACACCGACTCTCACACACAATCAATCCGTATCTTGTAAGCAAAACATAGCAACTGTATCTCTTCCTAATCAAGGCCACAAATGTCCATTAAATGCGGACATATTTTTGAAGAAACATCTACTGGTTTTATGAGGAGCGGGTACCCAAGAGATTCTATTTGTTATATACAATTCAATTTGTCAGTACTCAGTGGCGTCACAATATATACATATCAAATTCATTCAACGATAAGAATATACAATGTCAAAATCACAAGTATATACAAATCATTCATGACGTACTGAAGAGTTCACTTCCTTTTTGACACGTAGTAAGAGTATCGGGTATAAAAGGACCCATCCTTGAGGTGAAGAGTCTCGATGGTTCTTTGGACGCCTTCTCCAGACTCCAGCGCGTAATATTTTGTCTCAGATGTGGCCATACGGTGTTGTCCTGATCCGGCCGCTGACTCCTTGCACATTCTCCTGCACCGATCCATGAGTAGATCTACTGGATCTTCGTTACGGGCTTCGTTATTAGATGGCCCACTGGTCGACGTTTGGCTGGCTTTTTCCTTATGTGCGCCCTTATCCCCATCGACCTGCAGCCCAACGCTGACGTTAACGATCGACATCTCGTCGTCTTCGGTAGCCAGAGTAGCGCTGCCTGCCACGGAGAGTATTTCGTCCGGTTCGGCTACTGTCTCATCAGGCTCGGACACTTCAGTCACACCAGGCTTGGACCCTGTAGTCGCATCTGGCGCGGCTTTTTTTGGCGTCGATTATAGTTATGGTCTCATCTCTCGTGACTCCGCCAGGCGAAGTGGGGCGCTCGTCGGGTGTAGGTGAAGGCATACGAATGGCTCTCCTGTGCGGAAGCGCCTGGGGTCTGGTCGGGACCCTCACAGTACATGTATTTGTGAGATCCGGTGTGGCCAGTCTTCGTCTGTAATATTCAGGCTGGCGGGGAGGAATGGTGATCCTTTGCGGCTGTGCGTTCACCCTGTTCCTTCTTCTCGGCTCCAAAGCCCGGTGGCGCGCCGACTCGTGGGCCCGTATGAACTCCATGTTTTTAGTTTTAAATGAGCAGTAACGGCACTCCCAAAAAGGCAGTAGTGCCCGAGGGGGACTCATGCGTGGCCTCATCTATATGGAAGATACAAGAAAGTGAAACTTCGTCATGAAATATCCTTGTATTGCTTAACCGTGTATTCCTTTTATTAAGACTGATATTATTATTTAAACAGTCAAGTAGATATTTGCTAATTATTTGCTAAGTGACACCGTCGGACTTGTAACTAATAGAAAAAGTTAAGGAGGCCTTCTTTTTCTCCTGGGAAAGCGTGTGGGACCCGTATTTAAAGAGATATCATGCTCTTGAACTTCGGGCAAATCTGTTTCATTTGCCGTCCCATTTAAGTCTCGGTTTTGAGGGTCAAGAGATGTTTCTTCTTTATCCCCATCTCTTGATGAAGTAACCCATTCATCGGGGGTTGAACCTTCATAAGGTTTTAATCTGTCGTAGTGTACAATCCTTGGCTTAGAACGAGGAGAATGTTGTATTCTGTAAGTTACATCCGAAAGTTTCGTCATTATCTGGTAAGGTCCATCCCATCTGAATGACAATTTGGGACTTACACCCTTTTTCCGTAAGTCATTTTTCAACCATACGAATTTTCCAGGTTCGTAGGAGGCGCCAGATATTTGTTTATCATAGTTCCGTTTTTGCCGTCGTAGATTCTTCTTACTCTGTTCCATGACGTTAGAGTAGATAGTGTCCATTCTATTTCTCAAGTTTTCAACATACTCAGTTTCTTCAGCTTGTTCTGATAGATCAAGGAAGAGATCGGGAGGCTGAACAACCTCTCTTCCAAACATCCTCTTGTTTGGAGTTTCGTCGATAGTTTCATGGACCGTGCTTCGGTAAGCTGCCAGTGCAAAGGGAATGTGCCTGTCCCAGTCGTGCTGGTGTTTGTCTGGTTCCAATAGTGTGACGAGCATACTCAGCAAGGTTCTATTGAACCTTTCGACCATTCCATCCGACTTAGGATTGAATGGTGTAGTTCTAGTCTTCTTAATTCCAAGTAGTTTGCAGATTCCTTTTAGTAGCTTCGATTCAAACTGTCTGCTTTGGTCAGAGTGAATTTCCCTAGGAATTTCATATCTGCAAATGAATTAATTCCTTTGTTTACATTAATTGCTATTGACGATGAGTAAACAAAAAGGATAACATAAAGCTTAAAAGGTGGGGTCGCTACACTGCCCCCTACCCCGCAAAAATGCGTCCTCGCATTTTCAGTCATAGAGAATACATCTAAGTAAACTTGGGTACGCTCAATTTACATAAAATTTCCATAACTCATTCTAAAGAAAGAAATAATGAGGTCAAAACTGGAAACAATTCACTATATGAAACAATCAATGGCAATTAGGATAGTCCACAGTTGTTTCGTTTTGCGCCTATTATAATATGAACATATGTACATGTTTTGGATCATACACCCAAACACCAACAGATACTCACACCGACTCTCACACACAATCAATCCGTATCTTGTAAGCAAAACATAGCAACTGTATCTCTTCCTAATCAAGGCCACAAATATCCATTAAATTCGGACATATTTTTGAAGAAACATCTACTCGTTTTATGAGCAGCGGGTACCCAAGAGATTCTATTTATTATATACAATTCAGTTTGTCAGTACTCAATGGCGTCACAATACATACATATCATATTCATTCAACAATAAGAATATAGGCCTACAATGTCAAATTTGTATTGTTATTATTATGTTTATTACTTCAATCTTCCATCTTCCATCTTCTATCTTCTATCTTCTATCTTCTATCTTCAATCTTCGATCACAAGTATATACAAATTATTCATGACGTACTGAAGAGTTCACTTCCTTTTTGACACGTAGTAAGAGTATCGGGTATAAAAGGACCCATCCTTGAGATGAAGAGTCTCGATGGTTCTTTGGATGCCTTCTCCAGACTCCAGCGCGTAATATTTTGTCTCAGATGTGGCCATACGGTGTTGTCCTGATCCGGCCGCTGACTCCTTGCACATTCTCCTGCACCGATCCATGAGCAGATCTACTGGATCTTCGTTACGGGCTTCGTTATTAGATGGCCCACTGGTCGACGTCTGGCTGGCTGTTTCCTTATGTGCGCCCTTATCCCCATCGACCTGCAGCCCAACGCTGACGTTAACGATCGACATCTCGTCGTCTTCGGCAGCCAGAGTAGCGCTGCCTGCGACGGAGAGTATTTCGTCTACTGTGTCATCAGGCTCGGACACTTCAGTCACACCGGCAGGCTCGGACCCTGCGGTCACATCTGGTTCGGACCCTGCGGTCACATCTGGCTCGGCTTCCTTGGCGTCGATTATAGTTATGGTCTCTTCCCTCGGCGCGACTTCGTCTGGCGAAGTGGGGCGTTCGTCGATGGAAGGAGAAGACAAACGAACGGCTCTCCTGTGCGGAAGCGCCTGGGGTCTGGTGGGCACCCTCACGGTATTTGTGAGGTCCGGTGTAGCCAATCTTCTTCGGTAATACTCGGGCTGGCGGGGAGGAATGTTGATCCTATGTGGCTGTGGGTTAACCCTATTCCTCCTCCTTGGCTCCAAAGCCTGGTGGCGCGCCGACTCGTGGGCCCGAATGACCTCCCTGTTCTTGGTCTTAAATGAGCAATAACGGCACTCCCAAAAAGGTAGTAGTGCCCGAGGGGGACTCATGCGTGGCCTCATCTATATGGAAGATACAAGAAAGTGAAACTTCGTCATGAAATCTCCTTGTATTGCTTAACCGTGTATTCCTTTAATTAAGACTGAATTTATTATTTAAACAGTCAAGTAGATATTTGCAAATTATTTGCTAAGTGACACCGTCGGACTTGTAACTAACAGAAAAAGTTAGGAGGCCTTCTTTTTCTCCTGGGATAGCGTGTGGGACCCGTATTTAAAGAGATGTCATGCTCTTGAACTTCGGGCAAATCTGTTTCATTTGCCGTCTCATTTAAGTCTCGGTTTTGAGGGTCAAGAGATGTTTCTTCTTTATCCCCATCTCTTGATGAAGTAACCCATTCATCGGGGGTTGAACCTTCATAAGGTTTTAATCTGTCGTAGTGTACAATCCTTGGCTTAGAACGAGGAGAATGTTGTATTCTGTAAGTTACATCCGAAAGTTTCGTCATTATCTGGTAAGGTCCATCCCATCTGAATGACAATTTGGGACTTACGCCCTTTTTCCGTAAGTCATTTTTCAACCATACGAAGTTGCCACGTTCGTATGAGGCGCCAGATATCTGTTTATCATAGTTCCGTTTTTGTCGTCGTAGATTCTTCTTACTCCGTTTCATGACGTTAGAGTAGATAGTGTCCATTCTACTTCTCAAGTTTTCAACGTACTCAGTTTCTTCAGCTTGTTCTGATGGATCAAGGAAGAGATCGGGAGGCTGAACAACTTCTCTTCCAAACATCATCATGTTTGGGGTTTCATCGGTAGTTTCATGGACCGTGCTTCGGTAAGCTGCCAGTGCAAAAGGTATGTGTCTGTCCCAGTCGCGCTGGTGTTTGTCTGGATCCAATAGTGTGACGAGCATACTCAGCAAGGTTCTATTGAACCTTTCGACCATTCCATCCGACTTAGGATTGAATGGTGTAGTTCTAGTCTTCTTAATTCCAAGTAGTTTGCAGATTCCTTTTAGTAGCTTCGATTCAAACTGTCTGCCTTGGTCAGAGTGAATTTCCCTAGGAATGCCATATCTGCAAATGAATTCTTCGACTAGCTTCTGAGCGATTGTACTTGCAGTTTCATCTGGCATCGCGTAAGCCTCAACAAATTTTGTATAGTAGTCCGCTATGACTAAAATGTACTTATTACCATCTTCGCTTTCTGGGAGAGGACCAAGAATATCGAGCGCAATTCGCTCCATAGGGCTTCCACAAAGCCTTTGCTGAAGAGGTGCCTTCCTCTTTTTACCTGGGCTTTTACGTCGGGCGCATGCCGAACACCTCCGAAAGAAAACCTTACGTCTGCTTTCATTCCCACCCAGTAGTACCTGCGTTGAACATGTTTTAATGTCTTATTTGTTCCTAAGTGCGCGGCTAAGGAACCTGAGTGAAGTTCTGCCAGAACTTCCTCAATTCTTGATTTTGGCAACACAAGTCGCCATCTTATTTCTTTTCCGTCGTCGGACTCCCATTTTCGGTATAGTACGCTTTGTCGGACCTCTAGTTGATCCCAGTGTTCAACTTATAATTTACACTTGAAGGAAAAACGCCGAACTTTCTTCCTTAGTCGGCTTATTGTTCTTTTCCACAGCTTCAAACACTGGGCCGATGTTAGGATCATCGAGTTGTGCTCGTCTAATGTCTGCTTTATCATTTTCATTCGTCATCTGAATGACACGAGTATGGCCAGTAGGATTATCCTCTTCTTGACATTCAAAGTTTCGTCCGCATTGTCGGCACGGTTTGCGTGATAATGCATCAGCATTGGCATGACTTCTACCTGCTTGATGGATTATTTCAACATCATAGGAAGAAATTACTTCTAACCAGCGAGCTAATTGACCTTCAGGTTGCTTGAAGTTTGTGAGCCAGCGTAAGGCTCCATGATCGGTTCTTACTTTGACATGTCTACCGTAGAGATATTGCTTGAAATGTTTCAGATACGTGACAACAGCTAGAAGTTCTCTGCGAGTAACACAATAGTTGCGTTCGGCTTTACTGAGGACTTTGCTCCCATAAGCTATGACACGTTCTTGTCCATCTTGGACTTGAGAAAGTACTCCTCCTATTCCATCTCTACTTGCGTCAGTGTCTAGTATGTATTCCCCTTCAGGATTTGGATAGGCCAAAATTGGTGCAGATACCAATCTTTGTTTGAGTTCATCAAACGCTGCTTGACAGGCAGGACTCCAGTCGAATTTCCTCCCCTTTTCCGTGAGCTGATGTAATGGCTTGGCAATACTTGCAAAACCCTCTACAAACCGTCTGTAATAGGATGCAAGACCTAGGAAGCTTCGAACTTCTGTAACATTTGAAGGAGTAGGCCACGTCTTGATCGATTCTGTCTTTTCAGGTTGAGTAGAGACGCCTGAACTTGAAACTTCATGTCCAAGATATGACACTTTGGTTCTAAAGAGGTCACACTTCTTTGGTTTTAGCTTGAGATTGGCATGCCTTAGCCTGTGAAATACTTGTCGTAATCTTGAAAGTTCCTCTGGAATCGATTTTCCAAAGATAATCAAGTCGTCCAAATACACAAGTAAAATCTCCCAATGCAGGCCCGCTAATACTTTGTCCATCAACCTCTCGAAGGTAGCGGGAGCGTTGCAAAGGCCAAACGGCATTACATTCCAGGAGTAAAGACCACCGTCAGCTAAAAATGCTGATTTTGCTTTAGCATCGTTATCTAGACCAACCTGCCAATAGCCACTTGCAAGGTCAAGTGTAGAAAACCATTTTGAACCTGTCAATGCGTCTAGTGTCTCGTCAATTCGAGGGAGGGGGTAAGCATCCTTAATGGTGGCTGCATTAAGTTGTCTATAGTCAACACAGAACCGCTGACTTCCATCCTTTTTCCGAACAAGTACTACATTTGAAGCCCAAGGACTGTCTGTTTCTTCTATAAGACCCTTGTCAAGTAGATCTCGTACTTGTTGCTTGATTTCTTCTCTTTGTCCTATTGGATGTCTTCTTGGGCGTTGCTTAATTGGTCGTTGAGACCCAGTATTGATACGATGTTGCACCAGGTCTGTTTTCCCAAGATCGTCACTTCCTTTTGAGAATACATCTTGAAATTCTACAAGAAGATTGGCTATATCCCGATGATATTGTTGTGCTACTTCTTGAGTACTTCTTGAATAAGTAATAGTCATTGTAGATGTTCTGGTACTTCTTGTACATTTCTTGTCTTATACTCAGGTTGTGTTTCAACTTCTTCACTATCTACTGCAGATAACACACACAACCTAGTGTTCTTCTTAATGACTTTATTGGAAGAGGAGGGATTGAAAACTCTTACTGGAATCACATCCTCTCCTACATTTATTAATGTTCTTGCTACAATTAGTCCCATCTTTGCTAATTGTGCTTGCTGGTTACCGGCTTCTAATAGTCCAATTTGGTGTGATCTGAAACGAGATGCAGTTTTTCCCATTATCAGTGCTTCATGACCCGCAGGTATAGTTGTAGTTTCAGCCGCCTGTACATGGCAGAAAATTAAATCACCATCCTCCTTTTGACAATTGACCGTTCCCCAGTCGGTAATTAGCTGATATGACTCTAGGTCTAACTTGGCTCCCATCTTCGACAAGTTATCTAAGCCAAGAATACCATCATTACTAACTTCAGCTACTAATAATTTCCTGAAACCTTTGTTCGGACCGATAATCAACTCAAAATTTGCTTCTCCGTCTATCGGTAAGGGGGATCCATCTGCAAGTTTGGCAGATTTACTTTGTCTCTTTAAAGGAGGTCTTTTATTCTCATCAATATTCCTGTATATTCTACTAGATAAATAAGAATCTGAAGCACCTGTATCAACTAGAAACTTGTATTCCTTGTCATTAATCATAACTGGAACAAATAAACCATCGAGACTAGGATTAATGCTCGGGACACTACTACGTGTTTTCGGACTATTAGAAGTGCTTAGTTTTGGGGCCCTGTTTACTGTGAACGGTTTGGTCGCGCCATGGCCCTGTGGGGCGACCATTGGCCGTTTAGCTGTTCGCGGTACCTTTCCTCTGGTACTTGCGTCTGTCGTGTGCGATCATTTTGTCGCCTGTCTTGTTGTCTGAAGTCGGCAATTCTCTGACGACAGTCTCGTCTCAAGTGTCCCTGCTTATTGCAATAAAAGCATTTCACCTCATTCTTGTTGAGTTGCTGTCTGTCACTTGAGTTATTTGTGCTTGACTGACCCCGGCTTTGGGCTGTCAGTTTCTGTTCAATAGTCTTCATGACTTGATCTACAGCTTTTTCGACCGACTTATTGATCATCTCTTCGATGTTAGGGGGATTTGTTGTCTCCGTTCCTGAATTAAGGACTCTATTATGAGTGATTTCTCTGCGCAGCCGTTCTATGCATTTCGGTTTTGTAAGAAACGCCATCGGCTTGTAATATGCAGCATTGAGACCAATATTCGTCGAGCGTGTTAGCCTTTGCGTGGAACATTCCTGTTCTTATGTCTTGATTGATGATTGCATCGGCGAAGTGGATCTTTGCTAGTCGGTCGACACCATTTGTGTCGAAATCTGGATATGCTTGGCTTGTTAATTCTCGGATGCTTCTTCCAAGTTCTTGCAAAGACTCATTTGGACGGCGTTTACGTTGCCGTAATTCAAGTAAGTAGGTTTCAGCTTGTTTTGCCGAGGAAAACCTGGTAGATAATCTTCGTTTGATTTCTTCGTAACTCCATTTGCCATTTCTTTGTTCTTCAAGTAATCGTAGGGCTGGTCCCCTAAGACTTGCCGCCAAGTATTGTGCTGCTTCATCATCCGACCAAGAATTAATCTCACGACAAGTGTCAAAGTGTGAAGCATATTCATTCCAGTTAGAATTGCCATCATATTTGTCGGGCATAATCTTTGGGCGGTTGTTCGTTTGTTGGGACATCTTCGATAGATGTAATCCTGTAAGAGATCTCTTCTCATCTCTTAAGCGACACTTCTCATCAAACTGTGAGTCGTTAATTCTCGATGATTCCAAGGGCTGGCTTATGAGTTTCTCTTCTTTTTCGACACTTGGACTTGCATTTTGCTAGTAGTTTAAAGGATTTTGACCATCCTAGTAATTCAGAATGACTTCACTGTCCGAAGTAAGTTGATTTGTTATCTCTTCTGTTGTTGTAGAGGAACCAGCTCGTCTCCGAGTCTTTCTTTTGCTAGAAGTTGGTTTAGACTGGTACATCATTTCTTCCATCAATTTCGTAAGATTACCAAGTTGGATCAGTATGTCTTTTTGAAGATCGTTTTTCTTCTTTAGACTTCGTTTTGAGGAACGTTGACCAGATGATTCATCGGAAGAGGATTCACGTTTAAGATCTCTATCTTGTTCTTTCCCTTTCAAATTCATCCCACTCCTGACACCAAACGTGTGACGGCCACCCTTTACCGTCTCCGTGCCCGATCCAACCTCTCCACCCGAATCCCCGCTATGTCGGGGATTCTTATCGTTATCCCTTGTCAGAATTTCAGCATGTTCAGGGGACTTTAAAGAGGGGGCATCGCTGACACGGTCATCGTCTGACCTGTAGAGGGCGCTTTTCTTTCTATGCATTTTTCCCTGGAAACTATTGGTTAACAAATCCGAGCAGTATGACTTCAGTTTCCAAAATAAGACAGGTCAGAATAAATTACCAAACTAATAAACTCCGTGGGACGTGGACCCGTTTGATCAAAGTATATGATCGAAAGTGAAAGGGGATATAAGACTA
>JZLH01S0043822.1:0-15851 GCA_001188425.1 Eucidaris tribuloides
ATTGGCTTTTCTTTGTAACAGTGAGAAAATAGTAGATCTAAAGGTTTAGTTGCTAAAAGCAATTTATTAAACATTCTTTTCCTAGTACAATGCATAGAATAGAGTATGTGGATCCTATATGGGATGCAAGATTATAGTGCTAATTACACCCATAGTTTTGCAACTTGTTAGTTTAAAGGGGATGAAGTTGAACCAGTGTTTTAGGTCTCTAGACCAGATCTTGTTCCAAAACTTACTCTCTTGGGACAATTTGTATTCTGCACATTTTACTTGGTCTCAGTTTAATTAAATTTTTTGGTGTCATTGTAAGTTTCACATGAAAACCACTTCATCAGTAGTACATTGATTTTTTTCTTGGGGCAGGGACTTTATTTTGTAATTATTTACTTGTGTAGTTGTGAGATAGAAGACTTTTTTGCTAGTTCTATTGATTGGAACATATCTTACTTGTGTTCAAGACTAGGACACAGGTATATTTTTGGACTGCAGTGATTGTGATTCAAGAAATTGTTACTAGTATAATTTGGGAAAGATTGATGAATTTATGAAGGAAATCTCACTTTTTTTTTCATTAACCCATTGACTACAGGAACCTTATGTATCCTGTGTTATCTCTATTGGATTTTCAGAATCTCATAGGCAATGGGTTAAAAAAAATTCAAGTGCTAACAGTGCTCAGTTGTTGCTCTTATTCACCACAGATTGCCGACAGATGTCCAGGCAGAGGCCATTCCTCTTATTCTTGGTGGCGGTGATGTTCTCATGGTAAGTTGTAGTTTGGACATCATTACCGTCAGAGGTAACAGCACATCACTAGAATAAAGTTGCTGTCAACTTGTTGACCCATGGAACTGTAATATGAGGGGCGCAATAAGTATTGCCCTGACCACTTCCAGTAGTTTATTGGCTGAGAATTTTACATGTGCAATAATTTGTATCTTTATTAGATTAGAGTGGCAAATTACAGCTCTGAACTAATTATGGTTCTGCTGATTTACGAGGCTGTTGAACTGAGTCAAGTGCTGAAATGGAGCCTTGTTGAGTGTGAGCAGTTCGACCGTTTTGTATTTGAAAGGACGCACACACGGGAGACTTTTGGATTGAATTGTAAAGTAACTTATGGTGATGTGACCCCTCATATGACCTTGTTAAACGCTGGCCATCCTGTGAATTCAAACATGGTCGGACTCTGTGGGAAACAGCTCCCAGATCTGTCGCTCCCCCTTCTGCCATTGATGAGCATCTGCTGCCGTCAAGTTTGAGGCTGCCATTTTGTTAAGATCGACGCATAACTCCATTTCAACACTTGACTCAGTTCAAACACCTGTAAATCAGAAACCACAATTACTTCAGAGCTGTAATTGCCACATAATCTATAGAGATATAAATGATTGCACATGCAAAATTTCAGCTAGATCAAACACTGGAAGTGGGTCAGGGGGATTACTTATGAATGCCCGGGGGGGGGGCGGGACTCAGATTTGGCCTCCGACGGGGGGTGTGCCACTGAGTCGAAAAACTGGACCCTTTTTAAGGGTCATTTTGGGGAAAATAAGTCGTACCTATTATTAAGGGTTTTTGTTAAGAAAAGTGGCATTTTAGCATTTTAGCGATAAAATAGGTGAAAATATCTAGTGAATCGTAAAATTTCAAAATCATGACCAATGTTTAAGGATTTTTTTCCCAAAAACCACACCCATGTTTAAGGATTTTTTGCGAAAAAGTCACCTATCTAGAGCGGCACACTCCCGTTTACCTTACTAGGCAAGTACCCCCCCCCCCCCCGGATTGAACGCCCCGCATATCTGATTCCCTGTTTGAGTAGATTAGATATTTTTAAAGTTTTTGTAGTCCTGAATTAGAGAGTGAATCTGATATTTGCTGGAAGGTCAATGCATTCCATTTCTAACCAAGTATTACTTAGTAATGGTAAATTGTACAATGGTTTATTAAGAGATACCATAAACCTTCAAAATACAATTTATGATCAAGTTCAGGAGTTTCTGATGAACTGGTTAAACTCATTTATAGTTTGTTCAAGTGAGGAAGATGAGATCAGGGTTTTCCAACTTAATTTGTGGAGGAAAGTACTAAATGTCAAATGGACTGACAGAAGGACTAATGACTGGATCAGAAAGAAAATTGGCATCAGCGAAGAACATGGACTTTAATCTTTTGTGAAATTTTGTAAAATATTGAAATATGGTCGCTGGTGATGTAAACCTAATAGTTTGGTGTGCTGAGTAGTGGATGGTAGAATTCATGACAAAATAGTGTTGGTTGTCAAACATTTCACTTGGTGGGTATCCTCATACAGTGGTGTAACGGACTGGAATCAGCTCCAGACATTGCCATTGAGCACCGACACCCCACATGGACCAAAGCATAATTAATCCATAGGTAATTAAAATCAGTATGAACTATAAATTCTACTCAAAACCATGGTGTGTATTCTGAGTTGCAGCTTATTAACCCGTTGGATACGGGAACGGGATGTGCCCTGTGTTAACTCTATTGGATTTTCAGAATCTCAGAGGCACCAGATTAACATCCATTTTTTTTCCATTTTGTAGGCGGCTGAAACAGGAAGTGGCAAAACTGGAGTAAGTATACTTTTGCTATTTACATTTTTGCTAAAATATATCTTAACATATCAGTTATGTCAAAATTTGTGCATGGTCCATTTGTAAACTTGGAGCTAAATTTTGCATGCCACAGTCCATTATACAAGGTTGTAACACTTTAAAACACTTTTTTTGGGGGGGGGGTAAATTTTGTACTTCATTTTCATCCATATGTTATTTTATCTTATTCTCTAGTCAAGCTTGCATAAAATCTTATTTTGTAATTTCAAGATGAGAAGCATTCATGCATTCAATGATATATGTATGAACCTGTAACGTGACTGGAGAGACAATATTTAAAGGCATTGTATAACAATGTTTCCAGTTTAAAAAAAATCTGAGGTACATGATTCCCCGTGCTACCAGTGTCTCTGATAAGGTCTAAAAATGAAGCCCTGAAAAATTGCAGTTCAAAATGATCATTATGTGTTCTTAAAAAATGAAAATCATTTCACGACCATTCCATTTTCCCCCCATAGACACTGTGTTGCAGAATTTTCGTCAGCTGACAATAATTCATGTGCTGTGTTTTATCTGTACATATTTTGCTAGTGACAGCATAACTGTCTAAAGTTTTGCATTCTAAGGTATTTATGTGTCCATTCAAATACTATCATATGTGTCAGCAAAGTTTGACAATTTTTAAAATAGCTTCCACAATGTTATACAGGGTGGCCCATAAAGAATGCTACACCTGCGATCGCTAATTTCTTTAACATCATCTGCAATATGCCATTGGTTTTTGTATCAGCGATTAGAACACTCTTTTTCCAACAATATGATACCATGATCATTGATTTTGAGTAATTTGTTTGGGTCATGTGACCATTTTTCCGAGGCAATGTTGTTTCCCAAATTTGCCAATTTTTCATCAGCAGCGGTCATCCGAACACCGAGATATTCTCAGCTTGTCTAAGCTTGCCATAGTAGACAAACCGCGATGACAATGGAGATGTAGCTCACATCGTCTTCCTTATCAAAGCGAGGGCATTCCTACCCTTTGTCTCGGCGGAGCTCATTCTATGGCACACCATAACACGGGAATATTTCGGCGTTCTGATGATCGCTGGAGTTTAAAAACTAGCAAATTTAGGAAATTACATTGCCTCAGAAAAATAGCCATAAGATCCAAACACGTCAATCAAAATTAATGATCATGGTATCATTTTGTTGGAAAAAGAACGTTCTAACCCATGAAATAATCACCAATGACACTTTGTGAATGATTTCAAAGAAATTAACAATAGCATGTGTAGCATTCTTTCTGGGCTACGCTGTATAGTGTCTTTAAGGAAACAGTTTGACACCTAACTTGACCTTCATTTTGCAGGCATTCTGCCTTCCAGTCATCCAAATCGTACATGAAACCTTGCGAGACAAGGCGGAGGGGAAACTGGAAGGATCTGGTGCGGTCGTCAGTCTAGGTGAGCATCAAAACCAAGCTAAAGTAATGAAACACTAAAAACAGGCATATAAATTAAATGTTTAGGATCTCAATTTCTGGCCCTACAGGTACTTCAAAAAGGAACAAAACAACACAAAATAAATGATTACTGATAACATCACTTGAACATTGTATCAAACTGTCAATATTAATTCCATATCTTTGATTGGGACATATTTGTGAGAATATCTTTGCTCAAAACTCAGTCCAATTCAGAACAATGACAGTGATCACTTGCATCACTACAGATCAGGGAAAAAAATTAAAATTTTCTTTTCGAGGGCTACTTTTTCTGTTTTGGTGCTTTCCAGATATTCTTTTGTATAGAACCCTATGGCAATTTACGGGGGCACTTTTACACATTTCAGGGGCTCTTTTACCATTTCGGGAGCGAAATCGGCCCGAGCCCGTGTAATTTTTTTCCTGCCACAGGTACAGCAGCAATGACAGCATTGCTCTTTTGCTGGCTAAAACTGATGTGTGTTGTAAAGCTTGTCAAAATCAATCAATAAGGGATTAAAATGTGATTTTGTTTGACTTTGATCTGAACATGAAGAGTCTATTATTTTGATTTACTTCTTTTGAATTTTCCGTGTTATAAAATGTGAGGTCCCTGTTGGTAAAGACTTTTGATTTGTGCTTAGCCAAGATATTTTGTGTTCTTGAATTTATATCAAGCTGGTTTATTCATTCGTTTGTCAGTTATTTATTTATTTATTTATTTATTTATTTATTTATCGTTTAAAATGACATTGCCCACTTTTTCTCTCATCACCATACAGATTCTTCCCAGTGGCGAATGAATGTATATGACAGAGGGGATGCTATGGGTAAGTCCACCACTATCTATTTCTGGCATAACTTACAATGGGAGCCATACCTAAAAGTTTACTTTCGATATATGAAATGTATTAATTTCAGTAATCCATCGGCATATAATTAACAGAAACTTCTAATTCCACTGCAGTGTAGCACATCATGCAGTTTCAAAACTTATTCATGTTCACAACAGTACAAAATCAAGTCAGTGCTAAGGTCCATATATGTTAGTGTGTTGTAAGACTCCCAAGTAATAGTATCTATGACTAATCAAATTGTGGAAGAAAAACTTCACAAACTCTTGCAGCGACAATTTTGAAACTGTTGAAGAAATGAACTACTGAAATTAAGTCTTTTTTTTTACTTATCAAGGCAATTCTCTCCATTTACTCTGTACATGAAAAGGCATTTTTATATTGAATACCGTCTTGGAAATATACCAACTCCGACCATCATTCAAATTCAGATACCATATATTTCTTGTATGATTTATGGTGTATTTTTTCCACAGCTATTGATAAAGAAGGCCTTCTCTGTCAGAGCAGAGAGCATCAATCCTGGCATGGAACACGATCCAACAAAGGTGTCAGCGGAAAAGGTAGAGATGAACCCTCTATTCCTCTCTATTTAACCAGGGCTCGAAATTAATTGTTTGCCTGGTGCTTTAGGTTAAAAACCTAAAATGTCATTGGGCAACCTAAAAACCTGTCTTGGCTGCCTGCTGGCTGGCAACCAAAAATATATCCATGAAAATTTGGAGTGAAAAAAAAAATGGTGAAGATACCTTATAATTTAACAGAATTTAGCTTCAATACATACACTGGTGTGTGGAAGATAATACCATGTAAGAACCTTTACCAAGGTATATGAGCTAGAACTCAGTTTTAATGGAATTATAATAACTGTAAGACTTAGATTCAAGACACTAATTCTAATAGTCTACAAGTGCATGTGTCGTCATCGTGTATGATGCGAAACATTTTTTTTTACAATTTACCAATGTATACCATATGCATTCATGAATGTAGCAAATTTCATACATCAGTCTCGTGCAGATTATTATTCATAGACTAGTACATAATTCCTGAAATAATACTACTGAACTGACATAGTTCAGTGAGTTTTGCATGGAATCTGTACATGGACCTACAACAGTCTAACTGACTGTTACCCTTAGGGTGCATTTTTCAAATTCTAGGTAATTACTGATCTTCAGATTTCACAGACATGTCCTTCATAAATAACCTAAGGGCATGAGTGATGTTTTGATGTGTTGAGGGAGGGGTACAAATGAGATTCCCTGCCTTTAAATTCAAAGATTTACATACCTTTGTACATTTATGTTTCTAATAATTAGGAAAATATTATTATGAAGCTACGGTGACTGATGAGGGACTTTGCCGAGTTGGATGGGCTACGGAGAAGGCTGATCTCAATCTAGGTAAGAACAGATGAAATGTGCTTTGAATGGAAGATTTTTGTATTAAAAATTCACATTTATTTGATAGTTATGCTAACATAAAAATGTTCTTTTCTTTTGAGGGAAAATGCATTTGTGGAAGTTCACATCACTAACCACAATTTAAGTTTTTAAGAAGTTTCCCCATACATAAAAAAAAAATACATGCAGAAAGGGCAAGTTCTGATGATACTTTAGACGAACAACCTGTAAAATTTATGAAGCTATGATCTCAATTACTAAGGCATGCTAGTGGACATCTGACGTGAATATTTCTAATTCATATAATAATTGGGCATTTTAGGATGAAACCTCAAACGTAAGTCCGAGTTGGAGGAATTCAGTATCAAAGTGTGCCCAGCTCTGAGGAGAGTCTCAACATAAAACTTCAAAATCCTTGGCTGATGCAAAAAAAGAGGGTGGGATAGACTCACAGTAAGTGGTACATTGTGCCTCTAAACAATGAAGTTTGTAATGTATAGACAAGAATAAAGTGATTTCATCAATTCCTTATCAAATCTATTGATAGTATTTTACTCACTGTCTAAGTTATTTAACCCTTTACATGCATCATTGATTTGCAAGAGAACAGACTAGCATAAACATTTACCTGGTAATTACTTCACTGACATCACACGAGCGTTATCACTGTTTTTCAAGCTCATTACATTCATTGTTATGTAGAACAGTAATTATTGCAATTGCCTAGTTTCAGTGTACAATTTGTGATAAAAATTGAACATGGTAATCAGAGGTTGACTTATTTGTTTCTGAATGGTCTTTCATCATACAGGCACTGACAAACAGGGTTTTGGGTTTGGTGGAACGGGCAAGAAATCATTTGGACGCCAGTTTGACACATATGGAGAGGTCTGTTCACATTGCGTGTTCCCATTTTCTTTTTGTTGTGACAAAATTTTCTAAGAATATTGGTTTCATTGAGAATTTACCTGACCCATATCTGTTTCAACACACTGGTATCGTGAAGAAGAAAGAATTAAAAGGTATTGACATGACTGTGAGAAGTAAAAAATGCTCAAAAAACCAAATGAGTTGAACCATATATACCTACACTGGACTGAGTGTACATTCAGGCTGGAAGTATTTGTCTTGGATTCATTTACTTGAGGAGAAACAAGCATTAATTTATCAGAAAGCAAATAATCATCGACTACGAGGGTGATGGTACAATCTAACATCGCCGAGGTGATCCGCGGGGTGACTATCAGGCCGAGCCGAAGGCGAGGGCTGATAGTCACCTCAAGGATCACCGAGGCGATGTTAGATTGTATCCATCTCCCGAGAAATAGGAGATGATTATTTGCTTTATATCCCACATTGGTCGAATAACTTGAAATTTTTATTATAAGAAATAATAGACTGGAGTCACTATATATAGACCCTTATTATCATTCACAGTTCACACCGAAAATTCTTACGTCAAAAATAAATCGTGCTGAATATTTAACGTTAGATCCAACGTAACGCTAGATTCTATTTCTAACGTTACGTGTACCGCAACCCGGGACCGCAACAAGCCAACAACCCGCACGCACGCTTCGCGTGCATACTGAAGGCTGGCACAGTAAATTTAACGTTATAGGCCGAATGCTACAAACAACCGCAGCGATCGTGTCGAACGAAAAAGAATACGGCAAGCCTACTAGTACAAACAGTCATCCACAAACATAATTTTAATATTATCATGGTACTCACACACATGGCAGACAGACGAAATGGAAGTTGAATCTGTAGATCGAACTGTTACCGTAGTGTTAGTGCCTTCAGCACCGCTAGCTAGTGCAGCGTGAAGTCAGACTGCTGTGGACGAAACAATCGCTGACACTCGTGTTTTTGTTATTTTCATCAAATGAACAAGACTTGGAAAGAGCTGGTATGTAATAATATGTCCAGAATCATTTTGAATGGTATTTAGAACTGCTTTTGTACTTACATTGCCAGGTTTCCTAAACTAAAGTACAGGTTTGCCGTTTAATTTTCCTCGGTTGTTAAACCGGATTTGAAATCGAGGAGGGTCTTCAGACTTCAACTAAACTGACTCCTGACGACGAGACTCTGAGACGAGACAACCATAATAAATCACTCATTTACCCCAAGGACCAAAAGCAAGACTAGGGTCCGACTGATCAAAGTCCACAAAGTTCTAGTCGGATAAACAGAAACTGTCAGGCTAGATCTCAAGTCTAACCAAAATCTATAAATTCCACCTGTGAATTTGGGCTCTCGATCGGGGATTGAGCTCGACACCTGCAGCCCGCTTGACACACTCAAGAGTTATCTGCAGCGCAGCTAGCTAGCTAGCTCTAGCTAGCGCGTGCGATCGCGAGCTAGCGCCTCTCTCGATCGATCGCACAGTACGTGAACGATCGACACGCGACGCACCAAAAATTATCTGTTTGTGGTTTGCCCGCCCTGCGCGCGGCGCTTCGCTAGCTAACGCATACGCGCAGCATGCATTGCACTACATGCCCTGCTTGCAATTCGTAGACCTTGCAGCGCGCGGCGCTTCATTTCGATTGTAATCGGCAGGTAAGTGCGTTGCCCAGCTGAGTGGCTAACTGAAAAGTGATATCAGCAATATGTGAAGTATATCTGTTGAACTATCACATATAGTGATAGTTACTATGGTGGGCAAGATGTTGGCAGAAAATGTATGCCTGTCAGCGATGCCAAAATTCTAGAATCCATTGGTCAACATCAACTTTATGTGGGATATAATATTGAATTAAAGTATAATCCTGAATAGAAACTGAACCGATATAAAGCTACACAACATATTTGAACCTCACAGCAGTTTCGAATAATTGTACAACAAAGATTGCAATTTTTATTGACTTTGTACTGTTATATCAGGAAGTAAAACAAAATTATGGTTGTTTTTAGCTGTGAAATTCACAAAAATAGAGTAATCCTGAAATATTCAGTGTATACACTAAGTGTACTCAATGTTAACTAAATAACTACTGTTTTTGAAGCAGACCTTTTATTTTTGCATATATTTTTTTTTCTCCATCTTCTTTCTACAGCCATTTGGCATGGGAGACACAATTGGCTGTTTACTAGATCTGGACCAGGCTAAAATTGGTTTCATGAAAAATGGTAAGTTTCATTTTATAGCTACTCATTTTTTTTTTCCAAATCAGTGAGTCATCTTAAATCCCTTCAATTATCTCATTTTATTTATTTATTTATTTATTTATTTATTTATTTATTTATTTATTTGTTTGTTTGTTTTTTCCATGGTATAGCAGCTTTACAGCTGAATTGCAATGAATTTTACAATTTAAAGCTCACGTATATAGACATACAATTCAACATGTGAACATGATCTAAATAAAATATTAAATAAATGCAAATGAGGCATTATGTTTTTATCTGTATATTTTTATGTTATATGTTATATTATTATATTTATATTACATCATCTTAATAAATTTATATTTTCCTTTTTCTTGACATTATGTGCATAGATAGTTTATGAATTGTTTGAAAGATTTACAAGAAAATTTGCCAGACAGTATTTCAGTTTCAATTGCAAAACTAAGAATAATGATATAATTCAGAACTGATGCATTGTAGATACTAATAATCACAACAATGATTCTTCTGTGACATTCATCAAGTTAATTTGCTCTTGTTTCCCAGGTGATGATCTTGGCCATGCCTTTGATATTCCACATCACCTCTTACAATCATCGTTGTATGCCACAGTTGTTCTGAAGGTGAGTCAAGATTGTCTCGGATTGTTGTCTTATCTCCTAGATTTCTTCAGTCTGTGATTTACAATCATTCAGATATTAAATAGTAGGTCAAAGTATTCATTGTCTTCTGTGTTGTTTTTCATTGTGCCTGTGAAAAATCATCACTACCAAATATTTATTTAAATGTTTATGTTGATATGTGAATTTACTGTTGTGTATTTTTGTGTGTGTGTTTCAGAATATATGTTCCTTATTTTAAATGTTCTCTTTCTCACAGAATGCTGAAATGAAATTTAACTTTGGAGCGACTAAGTTCAAATATCAACTACCTGTAAGTAATTATGCCTATCATTTATGTATGTTTGTTTTGGCAGTTTTTGGTATGTGTGTGTGTGTGTGTGTGTGTGTGTGTGTGTGTGTGTGTGTGTGTGTGTGTGTGTGTGTGTGTGTGTGTGTGTGTGTGTGTGTGTGTGTGTGTGTGTGTGTGTGTGTGTGTGTGTGTGTGTGTGTGTGTTTTGTTAAAATGTGTAGATATATCAGCAAATTGGAAAAAAAAATATATGTCCAAACATGAGTAAATATTAGAATATAAAATGTGAAAATTTGCAAACTAATGATATTTTTATTTCCTTTTCAGCGTGGATACATTGCCCTATGTGAAGCTCCAGCTAAGTGTACAACAACTTCACCTAATATTGGTAATGTTCCTAAATGCATAATTCATAGTTGCAAGTTACTGTGTGTTACCTTAGTTCATTTTGTGATGGTACATCAAATCACTCACTTTATAAAGACTTTCAAATTTTTTTAAACTCCAAAAGGGCATTTCAATGGAAATTGAAATTGTTCACAACTGAAAATATGCAATCATATATTTAATATCACTTGTGATTATCTTGTAATGTGATTTGGATGTAAATTGAACTTGAAATTCCCCTACTCGTACTTTGCAAATTTAAATATGCTACCTTCATTATTATTTAATGAGATTTCATTATTTGACATCTTCCATTAGTATCTTTAATTCAGATTTAAAGAAGTTACAAATATGTTTACTAACTTTGAATTTGCCTCAACACTGTCCCTTTCTTGTGGAAGTGAACATTTTTGCTTTTGATTTGTTCTGAATGTGTTTATGTGTTATTGTTATTTGTAGTATGTCTATGTTTGATTCACTTTATTGTATTTCTCTGTTTTTATATATACCGAGAGAAAATAAATTGAATTGAATTGAATTTTGTACCCATTTTCCACTGTAGGAAGTGGATCATCTGGTCCTGCCAAAGAAGCACCCAATGCCCCACAAGCTATCATTATTGAGGTGAGTTTAGTTTGCCGCTCTACTTCAACTTTTCCTACCTCATAATGATGTGTTGTGGATTCCACAGTGTTCATACTGAGAAGCTCACAGGGAACTAAATCCTTGAAGTAGTGACAGTAGGATGGTGTATGGTATCAATGAAAAATATACTGATTTTTTTTTTCAGTTTCCCGTATACCAATTAAGAAGAAATTGCAATATGAATAGTTAATTATATGTACTCATAAATATTAGCTATACAGGGAAACCCCGTTATAATGAGCTCGGATATAGCGAGGTACCGCTTTTAACGAGGTGATTGTCTCAGTCCCGTTTTCATTTACGTGTTGTTCAATGGAAAGAAGTGCTGTTTATAGCGAGCTCGGTTATTGCGAGATTTCGCTTATAACGAGGTATTTTTCCAAACCCATTAACAAAGAAAAACATAAGAAATTCACCCGGTTAAAGGAGGAAATGAAAGTCGCATGGTGTGCTGACCAAATTCTAAATTTTGGTAACGCAAAAAATGGCCAATCGTTTCAGAGCGCATCGCACTTCAGCCTGCCATGCACGCAGCCATGCACAATACATGAAGTCCCAGGCCTGACTTATCTGCAAGTGTGTATACACACAACTGCACAGTACATTTACCTGTCACACAAAGCCTGCCTCCCGTACACAGTACTCAACGCAAGTTACGAGCGTGAAGGTTGCTGCTTTCTTTTGAGGTCCAGTTTCCTTTATTACTTTGGATGAGTGTATAAATGAAAAATAATCATCTGTGTGTTCATAGTTTTGGTGCAGAACAAGTAGGAAAAGCAGTTAACAGATGGGTTTAATGCCTAGTCCCATACATGTTATATTTTGTGTGTTACATTATGTGTACGTTTACAACGAGGTAAAACCGGCGGTCCCGACAACCTCGTGATAACGGGGTTTCCCTGTATCATAAATTTTAATGTTTTACTATACTGTATATGCCAAGTATTTTGTGGTGATTTTATTTTCATGATTTCATGACTTGTCAGTGAAAATTTTCACTTCCTGATATACCAGTTATATGTAGATTAAAACGCAATAAAATTGCAGAAGCGAATTAGTAATCTGGTTTCTTTGCATCTTTTCAATTAGTTACATCGACTGAAAGAATTAGTCTTGAGCTTATTACTTTCAAGAATAAAATTTTCAAATGTATTGAGATGCTCTTCAGTGCCATAAACATATATGTGTTGACTGTGACTAGTTTTCAAGGTTTCCTTTTTTAATTTTTTTTTATTACAGCCTTCAAGGGAACTCGCAGAACAGGTGATTATACAATATACATGTATGTAATGGACACATAGCTGTGTATGTGTGTGAATGTTTCAGTTTGCTTACTATCACACACATATACTTTCACACCTGACTTACAGGGTGAAACATTTCTTTCACAACTGTGGGAAGTGGAGGGAGATGGGACAAAGCCTTCAGCACAATCTGCTGTTTGGGCTTACAAAACTCTTATACCTTACCTGTTATGGGTAGGTTATTTTATTTCATTCCATTTTTCCACAGAACAAAGTGATGTAGAATGATTATTTTACTTCAAATACAATGTAACATGTTTAAAATTCCATCAGTATTGTCTACAACACAACACGATAATTGGAACATAATGTGAATTCATTAATTTAAATTAAAAAAAGTACTATTAGTGTGTATTTCAAAATTGTGCATGAATGGAGTGAGTTAGGTTTGTTCCTATTTAATTTTTTTTTTCCCCCAGACTCTGAACCAGATCAAACTTTTCAAGAAACATCTGACCAATCACTGTCCAAGGTAATTGCTGATTGAAGAAAAGTAATATTTTTGAATGGATGTGTATCAGTGTCTGTATTTAGAATCAAGAGTTAAATCTATTGTGCATGAAGAATAAGCACTAAATGAGGCACTAAAAGGTATCAATTTGCAAAAATCTGCTGTGTGTCTGTGTTAGTGACTATGTATGTGTTCCATATGTGTATGTGCATGTGTGTGTGTGAGTGAACATCTCTGTTGCACATGTCTGTTTTTGTGTGTCTGTGTGCATTCATGATTGTGTTTGTATGTATGTGTGCATGTGTGTATGTGTTTGTATGAATGTATGTATGTATGTATGTATGCCTGTGTTTCATTGTTTTTGTCTAATGTGTATGTGTGTGTTTGTCTTTGGAAATATTTGTCTCTATGTATTTTTATGCCTCCGCCCCGTAAGGGAGCCGGAGGCATTATGTTTTCGGGTTGTCCGTCCGTGTGTCCGTGCGTCCGTGCGTCCGCACTTTCTTGTGAACAAGATTACTGAAGTACTTGGACCAAGGGTGGACCACTAGGCAGGGATGAATTGATTAGATTTTGGGATAAATCCGTCAATGAGCTTTGTCCAAATGTCATTTTCTGCCTTATCAGTAGGAGTGACTCCTGTGATTAATTGTGGTAGTTATGGTAAACAAAGAAAATATTTTTGGTAGAGTCACAGGGGTCAAGGTTAGGTCAGGGTCAAATGGTCAAGGGATTTGTCCCAAAATGTCATTTTCTACCTGTAACTTCAGTTAGGAGTGCTCACTGTTGATGTAATTTGGTGGTTAAGTTCAAAACTAAAAGACAAATATTTTGGTAGAGTCACAGGGTCAAAGATCAGGGTCAAGGGTCAAAGGTCAATGAACTTTGTGCCAAACCTATAACCTCAGTTAGGAGTGCTAATTGTTGGCATAATTAGGTTGTTAGCTGCTACATAGTGGGCGGAGGCATACCCATTGACTGCGCGCAGTCAAACTTCTCTAGTTTATTTATGTTTATGTCCATTATAAATCAAGTTTTTCATTATGTATGATTATTTGCAGGGAATTACTGATCATGGGTGGACAGTCGGCAAAAGACCAGGTTGATGCTCTATACAGAGGGGTAAGTTACAAGACTGAATCTTCTCTTTTTTGATACATATGAGGTATTCCGTACCTTTGTGATGTGTTTCTAAATTTACAGTGTGAAAATAATCATGTTTTGGTATTATTTTTTTTTCATTTCTGCTATGAAGCTGTCTCAATTTCAGAATTAACAAACTTTTACATGAGGTGCTAATGTAACAATTTTGCATATTTTGTTATGAACTGCTAGTTGCACACATGTGAACTGTGCCATTGAGGGCAGACTGGGCTGGGTATTTGGGCACTTGGTAAGTTGGTATTACCCAGTGGGCTAGTAAGATTTCTGCAATGGTTGGGGAGGATCAGTTAGTTTGAGGTTCATGTGACTACAAAAAGGCAAAAACAAAAAGATGGATCAATTGGCCTGTTGTACCAAAATGCCCAGCTCAAAGTTATGTCCTTGTCTGTTCTGAAGATGAGTCGCATCATTCGGTTATGTATGAGCCGAACGAAACAAGAGGTTCATGGATTGAAAACTATTAAACCAGTTCAACCAATTTGAACAAAGAGGTTACATAAAAAAAAATTAGCTCAGTGCTTCTCTGGCGTGACACAACAGGGGAATTATAGACCTACTGCACCTTTGTCATGCCTTAAGTGCAACAACAAAAGCACAAGGCAGTAAATAACCCCATTATGCACTACTTTTCAATATCCGTTTTTTTTTACATGAAAATTGCTACAAAAAGGGGGTCTTTCATCACCAAAAAACAACACACATAGTTTTGGTAGTGATAGTCCGTCTGAATTCATATCGGTGCAACGGTTTGAACCGGTTCACGATAATGAGGTTCACGGATTGTGAAGAAACGGACATATCTCACTTTTAGTCTGTTCTATCCTGCTATAGCCAGATTTGTTGACCCACGCTTGATCACCATAAGTGACTTTACAATACAATTGAAACATTACTTTATTGTGTATTTTTGGCCTGCCAAGCTGATTTGCTGCATTAGATTTTTCTGATAAGTTTGCTACACAACATGCTCTCATCCAACTTATGCATCCAAAGTTTGGATATGTTTTGCAATGACTGGATTAGTCATCATCAACTGCCCATATTTAGAAATCTTCAAACTAATTTGACATTTTTTTTGTGCATTTGCAAAATAATGGCAGGATTAAGAATGATTCATTCGAGAGTTTCATACTCATTCAAAAACATAATAAAAATCATGACAGTATTTTCTTCTTTTTTTTCAGGTTGATATAGTTGTGGCTACCCCAGGACGTATTGATGATTTGATGAGCACTGGCAAACTGCTTCTTTCCCAAGTAAGTCATATGGAATTGATTTGTTTTGTTTAACTAACATATGATTATTAAATCACCTTTTCCCCATTTTTTTGTCTCGCCTGCGTAGCGGTGCGAGACATAGGTATCACTATTTCCGGCGTAGGCGTAGGTGTAGGCGTCGTCAACAATTGTGTTGTACACACAATAACTTTCTATAGCTTCGAGGTGGGATCACCAAATTCATACCATAGGTCCATTTCTTGAAGACACGGGTCAAGTTCGAATATGAGTCGAATTTGAATAAG
>JZLH01S0043822.1:27705-55007 GCA_001188425.1 Eucidaris tribuloides
CTTCCAACTATGTCTTCTGAATGTTGGTTCTCCAGGCCGTTTGATAATAAGTTTTCAGCAATAATCATTAACGCTGGACAACGGAGTATACTAGACATTCTATGAAATAATTAGTATAACAAGAATAAGCGATTTCAGTACTTAAAGGCGACTTTAGTATAAGCGGATTTCCTTGTATCCTCATAGCCAAAGTCTGAAGAACAAATCAGAGCATCACTTGCACTCTGATGCTTACGTCTACATGCTGCTTATTTCGGCATTTGTTGACATTTGTCTCAAAAGCGAATAATAAGTCATGCCTAAGTAAGTTGACAATCTTTCGTTTTTATTTAAAGAACCTATGAATACATAACGGGTAACATGTGCTTGTACTGCTTAATAATATTGTATCATATCATGGCTTTTCTGAAGATAAATAGAAACCATAAATCATTTAAAGTCATCGGATAGAATGCTTCTGTAGAAATGAACATTTATTGTTTTTTGAGATTTTGCCTCATGGTCTTGTCTCATTTTAGGAGTACAGATTAAAAGTACATGCCAAACTTGTGCACCCAAACTCTTACACACTTTTATCCATTAACACAGGAAGTACACAATTCCTTTTCATGTATTTTGCTCAGTATGATGGTATCATACTGGAAGTTGAGTCAAGTATGAATATGGCAATTTAAAAACCTGTCTGTCTTTCTGTTTACAGGCTTAATTGTCACCAGTTTTCTTAATGCCTTCAATATTTCTTGTACAAGTCATTGCCTTTTAGTACAAATCTCTCGAATGTGTACTGCTTTGATTTTTTACCATGATAAATTTCATTGCCTCAAAATTTCCCATTGCTTACCAGGCTGGGGAGTTCATGGGCAAAAGTATGCTATTCATATTATCATAAATCATATTACTGTATACACCTATAGTTTTGGGCACAGATATTTTCAATTTGCTTAGCAGGGATTGCAAAGAGATTATTTCTTGCCAATTTATTGCATGTTTCATTCTTATAATAGTATCATCAGACTGGGAAGGAATTTTTTGTGATATTTAATTACGCGAAATTTACCCCCAAAAATAATAAATAAGGCCACCCAAAATATTCAGCATATTACGGGGAAAACCGCACAACATTAACAGCATGACCAGGTGTAGCTGGGCACAGGAACAATAAGTGATGTCGAGGCACCTAGTTCCCATAGAACGGCGACTGATCCAACATTTTTAGACCCTTAAGAGTACCAACCAGCCCAACTTGTGGGTCATGATGCTAGCAGCGATGTTTGGAATCCTGAGTAGATTGAGGAGGATGACTGGGCCTTTCGCTCAGGTTGGCTAGCTCTGCTGAGCGGTGGGTGCCAAGGTCTGCCACGTACTTTGTGTTGCTCCCATACTAAACAAAGGAAAATTTAGGGTGATTACTACTAATAATACAGTGAGTCCAGAAAACAACAGAAACCCTAAAATGGGGCTTATTGTGTGGAAGCAATGGAGCAGATTGGTTGAAAAACATGATTCAAAATAAACTTTTGACTTCTGTATCTTTCAAGCAACATTACGCAAAATTACTAGTTTCATGCATCTCTGGAACCGATTTTGAATTAATGGGAAAAAACACCATTTGCCCTACACTGTTGGCTCAGACAATCAAACCCCGTGGTCCATTTCTTTGTTTTCCTGATGTGCACGGGTACAAAGCGCAAAAGTTGTAGCCAAGATGGTTTTTCACATTAATTTTTCAAAGTCCTAGTACTCAGTGATGCATGAATAAATTAGTTTGTTAATTAATGTTATAAGTTGAAGAGCAATAGTCACAGTTTATTTTGAACGCGACTTTTTAACCTACAACCATTGTTTCCGAAGCCATTGTTTTAGGGTTCTGTTTTTTTCTGCGGACGCAATGACTATTACTAATAAAGAGAAGAATATACAGCCATTTTACAGGCAGATAACACTTTCATGGAAATATCTCGTATGTGAAGTATGAAACAAAAGAAAGGAAGTACGTGAGACATAAAATAGATCTATAAGACTATGTAGGAATCTAACATAACTAAAAGATCTGAGTTTTAGAGTAGCTTGTATTTTTCAAACAGCTTGCTGAGTTTTGGATAACTGTAACTCTGAATTTGATGACTAATTTGATATTATATTTTCAAAATTATTAGAATTGTAGACAGGACATTCAACTTTATTATACTGAGAGTCAGCCTTTTTCATAAAGGAGTACCCATTCTTTTGGCTTGTCACTTCAGAAAATTTGATTTGTTTATGCTATTATTTTGGTCTGTTTAACATTGTTGTATTTGTCTGTTCTATTTGACTATGTCAATGTTTTGTTCTTTTTATTGTACTTCAAGATTCAAGATTCAAAATAACATTTATTTCCTTCCTGCAGAGTCGTAAACCATGAACGTTCATACGTTGTTAATTATAAACTAAATGAAGGGAGGAGGCGTATTCCCTAACAAGCTCAAGGACCTTCGGCAAAATGCCTTTCAAACACTACAATACATAAACTACATAATATTAACTTAAGGACAACTAACCTTAGATTACATGTTGCTAAAACAACAATAACACTGTTATGACATGTGAAATCAAATTGAAATAGAATCAAAATTGTTATACGAAATATACTGTTTAAATATGTTTCCTTATAATGCCTAAACTACTAAACAGGATTATCATTTTTTTTTTTAGACAAACAGCAGTTCATCATCATATCATGTTGCCATTTCGACACGAAGGGTGGCACCAGTGTTTCTCCATCTGACCACGGACTTTTTTCTGCAGTCTCTCTTTTGCTTCCCCTAAGACAGCAATTACGCTAAAAAAAAGCAACTTGGAATGAGACAAGCAGCTAACCTGATGTGTTTCCTCTTCTGTCCATAGCCCTTGCCATCAAACTCATGGAGCTACCTTGCATACTTAGAGTACAGTTGGTCTATGATGAACTCCTCAGATGCTCCTCTATATCAGCCAAAAGTACTAGAAGCAAAAACAAAGCAGTCAATCTCTAAGTTAGAAAAGTGATTATGTCTAGGGATAGATGAGGTAATTTGATTATCACTTTTTTTTGTAAGGAAATTAAGTGACAAAACATGACCCAGCTGTCAGCTTAAAAAAACAAACATGGATTCATTGTTAATTGTCCAACAGGGAATCAAAACTGTCTTTACTGATTTGCTTGTATAACTTCTCCATGACCAACCCCAAACCCAACCTTTACTCAATTCAACCCAAATAAAACCACCAACCTAACCCAATGCCACCAAAACCAATACCCAACCCATTCCATTGCCAAACAAACTTACCTAACCACCCAGCCCAAACTACCAAATCCAACGCAAACCCCACCAACCCAACCTAGCCCAAATTTTTCAACCTCATCGTAAAGCCAATCCACCCCAATCAATCCAAATCAACTAACCCAACCACCAACCCACCCAACCAAACAACTAACCAAACCAAAACCCACCCATCCAAAACGCCGTCCCATCGGACCAACACACCAATCATACCAACCCGAAACCAACCACCAACCAAACTCAAAACTAATCCACAGCTAACCTGCATCTCATTATACCAGATACAACAGCCACAATTCCTTGAGTTCTGTGTTGTAGCAGCCGAGCCTCGTCCTCTGTCGTTGGGCAAGTGTGATACCATACCTGGAAGACAAATGAAGAAGCAGATAGAAACACATCACAATAGTATACAAAAAATGCATGAATCAGATGATTGCTGAATAACCATGTTGCTAAATATATACAATTCGTATTTGGATCTTTATCTGTTTTAATGCTGTTCAGTCTTGCTGCACAATTTTCTTTAATTAAAAATCGGTTTTCAACAAACAGAACTAGCAATACATAACCCTTGGTTTCATGAGAATACCTAATTTTAAGTTAATTTTTCTTCTAGGTCTACAGTGAAGTAGATTTAGAGCATCATATAATCAGTTATTAGTTTTTTCCCTTTGTTAAGCAGAGGCTTCAACTTTCACTGTTCCAATCTGTAATGTTTAAACTACTGTGATATGGAAAATACAAATACAGAAAATCCAAATGCCACTTCATTTTGGCTTCTTTTTCTCACTTGGTAATTTCACTTCCAAAAATCTCTGGCTCCGATTTAACAGGGTTTGAGAGTCAGTATAATGGAACAACGTAGCATACATACTCTTTTTCTGGAATTAGAGGATCTTAGTGAGATAGCAGACTCCTACAGAATAAATTGATTAATTACATTAACAATTAATAAATAATTATATGTATACGATTGGATAATTAGAATACAGACAGTCTGATAGAATTGGTCTAGGTGCTATTGAAATTTTTGGACGTATCCAAAAATTTCTATTATTCTGACATTTTTCAGTTTTAATGTAATGAAATCTTTTAAAAACAAAAATTATCTTCATTATCGTCGGCATTCAGTCCGAATCCGTCGTATCGCTTTACCGAAAGTATTGATTGACCATGCCTCCGGAGCGAACCCGCTCTCAAACCGAACTGCTCCGTATTTACGTGTATTATGAGATGCATGGCATACGACAGTTTTGCGTGTTTGAACGCCGTTCGCTCCCAGAGGCGCGGTCAATCACACTGTACGATATGCAGATACGACGGTTCGGATGAACGCCAACGATATCATAGTGTACATTAATCCCCCCTCCAAAAAGAAAAACGACAAAATGACAATTCATAGATTGTGCAGCTTAGTTTCCCCCCATTGTAGTGATAGTTTTGTTGAGTTACCATGAACATTTGATTGCGCCTTCTGCGATCCTTGGTGTTTTGGTTGGACTGTTGTTTATATTTGCATCTTAGTATACAAACAATTTTTAAAAAATTTTCTTACTGCATAAGAAGCCAGTTGAGGCAAATCTGCATCTGTTAACTGGATATTGCCTACTGAAAAATCAAATTCAACTGATAATGGACGAAGACATAGTCAATGCTTTGTAATCATTCACAATTCTTATTAAGGCGTGGGATCTCAATTTGCAAACATTCCCCGCAGACCAGGAGAAAAGATAGATAACCCAATGGCCTTTATAATGATGAAGGATATGTCTGTGAATCTGGCGTCATTAGATTACTATAATTTGAAAATGCGAAAGAAAAGCATAGCTGTTTAGTGTACGTTCTATGGTAGCGATATTTTTTTCTCGGCGAGAAAAATTCAAATAGCAGAGTCTCACAGGTTACCATAATTCACTAAACTGAGTTTCAAGCTTCCTTATTTTGCTTGAGGTTCCCAGTAGCATTTTCTTCTAAATGCCTTTGTATTTGCACAATGTTATTTCTAGGCATGCAAAAGAGACTTGCCCTGCCTTTAAGTGAAGTTGACATCATGATTTATCTTGGCAATATCAATAATTTACGTTACAAACAATTTGGCAATCAAAATTAGATTCTACAACATTTTTCAGATTATTTCTTTTATTCTTCTTGGGGAGTGGGGTGTGCATCAAAAGCTTTCATGGTCAATCGATGTTATGACATAATAGTGGAAATGCTTCTCATATTTCTTATTTGATTATCTCTAATCAAGTGTTGTTTAATTTCAAAATAATCTAACAGAGATTTGATGAAATAAGGCAAACATGGTATGTCAATACTATACTTTCAGCCCTGCCTACACGTCCGATGCGATGAACATAGTTCTGCTTCTCATCCGCCATTGTTACATTGTACAACTGAAATTCAGGAAGGGAAAGAACCTAAAAATGATTAACCATTTCATCATACCGAAATAATAAGTCAGCAAATAACATTGCATTTTTCTACGCAACACATTTATGGTACCCCTTTTAACCGTTTCCAGTATATTAGCGATGACTATTTGCTGTATAAAGTAACGACATAAAATGGACTGTGTTTTTCCACACAAACAAAATCTCAGTCAGGAATTGTCATGGTTTGAAATTATGGATTCACTTTTAGCTAGTTGTGCATGTGACTGGGCTAATACATATATAATAGTTAGGGGCCAGTTAGCATTGCAGCCATAAAAGTGTCATGGGTTACTTCTTATGCAGAATGTACCAAACTGAAGAAAATTTCTCTTCTGCTACAGGACAAGCCAATTATTTACCTAAAAAAAATGGAAATTCAAAACTTAGATAAAGGAATGAATAATTTTGGTTTATCAACTCTAACTCCATCTCTTAATCGTTTGTTTCCATCTTTATCTTACCAAATGGTACACGGACGAACATCAACTACCACGTGAGCGACATCCAGTACAGTCAGGAAATCGAACTCTTTTTAGATCTGAATAGGAAAGAAAATGGTTGCATTAATTTAATTAGTGGGATGTTATCATGACATATGATAAAATAATTAAAAACTAGGCAATTGCGCTGCGCGCAGCCGATGGGCGTTATGCTCCGCAACCCGTCCAATTCCACTTTGAATGCTATGGGCGTGGTAACCTGACTTGACGCTTCAACTCTGAATGTTCATTTATTGCCCCATAATACATACGTTCACTCAATTAACATCAATATTGATAAGCTGTGGCTCAAGTTATCGTTGGCGTAAAAGATATTAAGTATGCGGTCCTCTATGACCTTTGATCCTTTAGCCCAAAATAATTGATCAGTTCATTCGGTACCTTATAACACTTACATGTACTTCACCCAGCTTACATCAATATCCGATAAGCTTCTCATGTTATCGGGGTAAGACACGAAGTTCATGGCAGCAGTGTGACATTCGACCTTTTGACTTTTTAACCTGAAATCTCGTTTGTGTCATGGAATACCTATATAAATACATTACTTCACCCAGTACTTAAAAATCCAACTGGCCGTTCTCAAGTTATCGATGGAACACGAGCCCAAATTCAGACATATTTTAACCGGTGACCTTTGACCTCTTCAGCTCCTAAATCTATCAGTTCATTGGTGTATAATACATACCTCACAAACTGACCAAGCCGACTCTCAAGTAATCGCATACGAGCCCAAAATCAGACATACTGTAGGTCTTGGTGACCTTTGAACCTTTGACTTTTTCAAGCCTCCAAATCTAATCAGACATGGGGCTGCCTCATATACATACTTCACCAAGTTACGATGACAATCGACCAGCCGTTCTCCAAAGTTATCGTGGTACGAGCCCAAATCAGACTATTTTTTTAGGGCCCGGTGACCTTTACTTGACCTTTCAGCTCCTAAATCTAATCAGATTCATTGGTGCCTCGATTAATACATATCCTCACCTGACAAGCCAGACTTCTCAATAATCGCAGAACAAGCCCAAATCAGACCATACTTTAGGTCTTGGTGCCTTTTGACCTTTCAGCTCAAATCTAATCAGCTACATTGTGCCTTACATCATACATACTTCACCCAAGTTTACATGACAATCCGCACAGCCGTTCTCATTATCGGGGGTAACGAGCCCAAATACAGACATTTTTTAGGCCGGTGACGCTTTGACCTTTGACGCTTTTCAGGCCCTGAATCCAATAAGGTCATTGGTGGTCATAATACTTACTTAACCCAAGTTACATGGAAATTCGAACTGGTCGCAGTTCTCAAGTTATCGCGTACGGCCCAAATCAGACATATTTATGGCCCGTGACCTTTGACCTTCTTGACCTTTCAGTCCAATCTACTCAGTCATTGGTGCCTCATATACATACTTTCAACCAAGTTACATGAATCAAGCTGGGCGCTTTCTCAAGTTATCGTCCGGTAACGAGCCCAAATCAGACATGATTATTAGGCCCCGGTGACTTTGACCTTGGACCTTTCGCTCCAAAATCTAATAGTTCATTCGGGTGCTATAATACATACTTCACCCAAGTTACGATGACAATCCGACCAGCCGTTCTCAAGTTATCGTGGTAACCGGAGCCCAATCAGACATTTTTTGCCGAGTGACCTTTGACTTTGACCTTTCGCTCCAAAATCTAATCAGTTCATTGTTGGCTCTAAGTATATACTTCATTCAAGTTACATGAAATTCAACTGTGGTTCTCAAGTTATCGCGAAGGTAACGAGCCCAAATCAGCATATTTTTAGGTCTGGTGACTGTGCCTTTGACCTTTCAGCTCCAATCTAATCAGCTTCATTGGGCCTCATAAAGATACATACTTTCACCCAAGTCACATGAAATTCCATTGGCCGTTTCTCAAGTTATCGTAGAAAAAAAGGATAAACGAGACCCAATCAAGGACAATGATAAGGCCAACGGTAGACTTTAGCCTTTGACCTTTCAGCTCCTCAAATCTAATCAAGTACATGTAGGTGGTCATAGTACTTACTTGGTCCTAAGTTACATCAAATCGCATCGGCGGGGTTCTAAGTTATCGCCGGTAACGGAGATGCGTAACGGACGGCGACCGGAAGGACGGAACGGCGAGACAGCACGAACGCCCGGACGGGACAACCCGAAAACTAATGCCTCGCCAACTTCGTTGCGGAGGATAATAAAATAAGAAAAATTAACTACTACTACTAACTACATATATACTGTTAACATTACTACTACTACACTTTACTACTACTGTACTATCTACAGTCTACCATTCGTTCTACTATTACCACTACTATCTTACTATCTACTAACTACTACCATCATTACTACTTTACTACTCTTATACTCATTCTACTACAACTACATTCTTTAATCTCTTTTTTCCCCACTCTTCAACTTATGCTGCTGACTCATGTTGCCTAATACTAAATGTTATACAATAACGAGAGATATATGTTGATTTCAAATTTAAAAATATCCAACGTGTCATTCTTCAATTCACAGTGTGTCATAAATTTTCAGGTAGTTCTATTATTTGCTTTACAGGAAAGTGAACCTTGAAAGGTCTAAATTGTCAAAGTGTTGGTATATCACCTATTGTTCATGTAATGGAATCTCGTAATGTTGCAGATGATCAAGTGTATTACCACACTTCAATTTTCTATTACATTATACTATACGTCTTTAGTTGCTCTTATATACTCTTAACGTTAGAGGATTTCAGATAAATTTGGTATGACCCACTTGAATTTCTGACGAGGTTCTCCCTTCGTTCTGCGTGGTCGCACGATCACCGTGGAGACAGACCACAGGGCTACTGCTGTGGTTGGTGGGGCCGTGGTCCTGTGAACAAAATATATTTGAGAATATTCACTGATTGTGCAATGATATCCTGCAGATTACTATGAATTCATATCAGCTTAGTTTTATTCTTCAAGAGAAAACTGTTATATACAGAAAGACATGATGTAGACAATTGATTCATTTTAACATGAATAAAAACATGTATGATATAATTATTAATTTTTCTATCATATGATTTGATATAAAAGGAAATCCTTTGTACAGGTCATTGTTTTCTCATGTTTGACACCCTAATTACACATGGCGCACGCACTGTGCCGCACATGGACAAGCAGACACAGACAGACACAGACACATCCCTAAGTAGTCTAAATCTAATCATTACGAGGTTAATATCATTCTCAAAGATTTATCCCACTCCATTCATGACTGTTTTGAGCCATTGCAGACTAAGAACGAGATACCTCAGGCTGGGGTGTATGGAGAAATTATGTTATAGTGAAATCACATATGTGACCTGTCACCACAAATCGATCAATAAGTCGCAATGGAAGTTTTCGTGTAAATGCAGTAAATAGTCGAGTTGGGTTGCAAAAGTTGATCCTGGGAATCTGATATTTTCTAAAGGGACATACATTAATCTTTTATCTGACCAAATTTGAGGACCAGAAGTGATTCAGAAGTATGATTCTTCTTGGATTAAACTTTGACCATGTTTTTGCAGGAGCTTGAGAATTTGGCCAAATTTGATCTTCACATCGCGAGAGTAACCATAATATACATGTAACTCTGAATATAATTGCTTGTTATCCAACATCGTCAAGTGACTCAAGTCCCCCTGTAATAATTTTGGTATCACCAGAAAGCTGCTTTTATGAACTATCCATTGATGATACTTGTAAGAGCTAAAATGGATTCTCCAATCCACAATTCTCATTTTAAAAGTGACTAGATTTACCGCGCTTTCTATGGAGCAGTTGTCAAAGGCCTTCCGTTTCGCATGAATGGGCAGTATCTTTGCAGCCGTTTCTCCACTTTCCTGATAATGGCTTGCGTGATAGTCCAAACTTGTGAGCAGGGTTTTAAATGAGTTTGCTTCGTCCATCCTAGACAAATTATACATCATTTGAAAGCTTAGGGTCTCTACTCTAAGACAGTATGAAAAACACAATTTCTTATTTTTTCGACTTATGGTGCGTTTTGTGGTGACAGGTCACATATGGTCTCCAGTGGGTTAAATTCACATACTCTAGTATCAGACTTGCCATTCCCCTTACTTGTCGCACCCAGTTTAGGCAATCATTTTTACCAAAAGTAATCCGCTCATACAGTTGTAAAGAGATCAATACATTTCATTTGAAACTGAAGCTACCAACAATCCCAGTTGTCTGTTATCTGTTTTGTCCAGTATTATACGTCTTTTGAACAGACATGTCTTTTCTGTTTTGTTACATGAAAGTGTCCATGTAAAATTAATTTATTGATTCTATATTATGAAATATTCTGTGGATAGTGTTTTTCAAAAGATCTATACTAATTGTTATACTGTGTCATTGAAAGACAAATTTCTTTGTAGCTTGTGTTTCAAAGATGATACACTAAACATCTTCCACTTTTCCTTGTGTAGAAACACTATCTGAGGGAACCAAGATCCTGAAGATCGACTATCTTGTGAAAGCCATCATCGAACACAAAATGGACCAAGCCATTATTTTCTGTCGGACAAAAATTGACTGCGACAATTGTGAACGTTTCCTACAAACCATGGGTGGAGGTACAGACACCATAGTCAATTTCATAACATTACTGACTTCATTGTTTTTCAAAATATATGTGTGTGTGTCTGTGTCTGTCTGTGTCCATGTGCGTGTATGATGTGTGCGTGTACATGCGCATGCGTATGTGTGTATTTTGGGGTGTAAAAATGAAGAAAAAATGACCTGTACAAAGGAATTTTGTTTATATTCAATCATACGATAGGAAAATTTAATAATCATATCATACATGTTTTTATCATAGTAGTATGAATAATTGTCTACATCATGTTTTCTGTATATAACAGTTTTCTCTTGAAAGAATAAAACTAGCTGATAGTAATATATAATGTGTCAGCATATCATTACACAATTGGTGAATATCTCTCAATATTTTCTTGGTAACAGGACCGCGTGCCCCACCCAACCACCAGTACTCCTGTGTCTGTCTCCATGGTGATCGTCGACCACCAGAACGAAGGGAGAACCTCCAGAAATTCAAGGTGAGTGATACCCAAATTTATCTAAAATCCACTCAGTATACAAGAGCATCTAAGACATATATATATATATATTATCTAAAATCCTCTCGGTATACAAGAGCATGTAAGACTATGTATATATATATGTACTAGAATTTTGAACTGTCGTATCACGCTTGATTATCTTACTATTATTGATATAAAATTGAATTCACTGAGTCCAATACACAAATTTATTGGTCGAGCTAGGAGTTGGCAAATATTGGGCGAGACGAAGTTGAGCCCAATATTTTCCAGCTCCTAGCGAGACCAATAAATTTTGTATTGGACGAAGAAGAAGAATCCAATTTTATCATTATTTTGTTTTTAGGATCTTCCCGTATCCGTGTACATGATAATGTAACGTGAGGCTAATAACGTTAGATCTAACGTTACGTTACGCTACGTCGACTCAAACGTTGTAGGAGTTTGGACTTCATTCAAATTAAAATAAGAATGAGAATTACTTACCAGCACAGATGCCCCAAATCAAGTAGATCTACATGCAGTTTCTGTTACACACCCTCCACAATGGAAAAGAGTTCAGGAAAATATTCCAAATTTAGAGGTAAAACATTTCAAATCTGAGTAGAATCTGATATCTTGACTTGTGTACAAACAAGAACTAACATTAGAGCTAATCAGCTAAACGTTACGTGTACCGTACGTGCGCGCGTGCAGAGCTAGCGCAGCAGATACATGTAGCTGGTCAACCAAGCCTCGCCTAGCCTTGCGATGTTATTTTTATTTGCAGCACAGATTGAGGTATAACTAACATAAATTTTTTGAACCTCAAACCCTGTGGCCCTTCTTTTAAGTTAACTCTACCCTGAAATGCACCCCTAACACTAATACGTTAACTAGCTCCTATCTAATTGTAATCATAAACCTATTTGTGACTATAAAACAGGTTTAAAAACATGGATATACCAATAATACATTGTCGTATCCCACTTTGTGTTGCAAATAAAAATTCAACCGACGGCTTAGCGTTTGCCGCAATGCGTCATTACGTCAGCGCATGCGTAATGGCCAGGAGTCCAATATGGGAATAAATTGGATGCCCGATTTATTCCCATATTGGATCCCTGGCCATTATTACGCATGCGTAATAGCAACCAAGCTTCGAGCTGGCTCAGGACACATATTTTTATTGGGTCCTTCGATTTTTGTATAGTAATACAGGAGGGAAGATTCTAAAGACATAATAATGAGTATTATATGACACCTAAAGAGTTCCTTGTCATTTTATTGGTTGTTTGACATTGATTATTTGACCCATTTCACTGTTACGTCATCATTCATGCAATTTTGGCTACATTTTGTGAAAGATGAAATGCTCCATTCAACGAGGCACAGCCGAGTTGAATGGACTATGTTTTCGTCTTTTACCTCATGAAATATTCTGTCCATTGCACTCATAAACATTCATTATTTGTATACCATTACATGACAAAATGTAAGATACCATACACTTTGAAATTTTTACTTTTCAAAGTTCACATTCATGTAAATGCAAAATAATAGAACTTGATTGAAAATGACATTTGATATCTTCAATCTGAACAACAAAAATCTTCATTATTGGTAGTACATTTTAGTATTAGCAACATGAGTAGCAGCAGCAGCAGCAGTAGAAGGGTGGGGAAACAGAGATTAAAGATGTAGTTGTACTAGAACGAGTAGTAGGAATAGTAGAAGAAGTAGTACTAGTAGTAGTAGTAGTACAGGGCACTTCCGTTATAACAAACACGGTTACAACGAAATTTTGATACAATGAAGTAAAAGTTCTAGTCCCAAAATCATTACCATTGAAGTATTTGGTGAAAAAATTCGGTTACAATGAACACAGTTATAGCGAAATTCCCGTTACAACAAAGACATTTCCTAGCCCAATGTTCAATAAAATACACAAGAAATGCCTTCCATTACCACGAAATAGAGATTTCGGAAGGTAGTGCGACGACACTTGATCACCTCGTGTGCGTGTGTTCGTGATTGAGAGACACACGCGCATCACAGTACACTCAGGAGGCAGAGTGGGGGTGTGTCTCAAATACTTTGTTATGATTGGTGAGAATAGTGCGTCCAGCCCGAGAGAGAGGATGAGTGTGCACATGCATGACATGTATGTGTGGAGTGCAATCATTGCTGCGTGCACGCTGACCATGCAGCCAGGAAATGTTGAATATGAAGAAGGGCTCATTTATGAACAATAAGCCGGGACACTGCACGCGACTTCTGAAGTTCAAAGCGGCTTTTGCAATTCGGTGTGCCATCTTATCATCGCCTGTTACGTTTATTAATTCTGTCGTAAAATTTTTGTGCCCCGTACTCGCGTACTTTACAGATAACATTTTGATACATGAACACTTTTTTTTTTACTGATTTGATTTTGTTTTGCATCCTCTATAATCCCGGGCTGTAATCATCTATTTGGGCGCATTTCATGCCGCTTACATGTTCAATTAACTGTCGGTGATTTCATTTTTCCGTTCTTTAAAAAATGTTAATTTGAAAATATTTTTACGATCTCTATAAATGTAAAATTAATCCAGATTTATGCCACATCAAAGTGCCTAACATGGCCTTTCCCCTTTTATTATAAGTACAATATACATGGACAATGTAATAAGACACAACACAAACAAAATTTCGTTTTTTTCATCGTATGTTTTATTTGTTCGGTTACAACGAAATTTCGATATAAAATAAAAGTGTCGGTCCCGAGGACTTCGTTATAACGGGAGTGCCCTGTACAAATAGTAGTAGTAGTAGTAGTACTTAATTGTGGTAGTAGTAGTGGTAGTGGTAGTGGTAGTAGAAGTAGTGGTAGTAGTAGTAGTAGTACTTAATTGTGGTAGTAGTAGTGATAGTGGTAGTAGAAGTAGTGGTAGTAGTAGTAGTAGTACTTAATTGTGGTAGTAGCAGTGATAGTGGTAGTAGAAGTAGTGGTAGTAGTAGTAGTAGTACTTAATTGTGGTAGTGGTAGTAGTAGTAGAAGTAGTGGTAGAAGTAGTAGTAGTACTTAATTGTGGTAGTAGTAGTGATAGTGGTAGTAGAAGTAGTGGTAGTAGTAGTAGTAGTACTTAATTGTGGTAGTAGTAGTGATAGTGGTAGTAGAAGTAGTAGTAGTAGTAGTAGTAGTAGTAGTACTTAATTGTGGTAGTAGTAGTGATAGTGGTAGTAGAAGTAGTGGTAGTAGTAGTACTTAATTGTGGTAGTAGTAGTGGTAGTGGTAGTAGAAGTAGTGGTAGTAGTAGTAGTAGTAGTAGTGGTAGTAGTAGTAGAAGTAGTGGTAGTAGTAGTAGTAGTAGTAGTAGTAGTAGTAGTAGTAGTAGTAGAAGTAGTGGTAGTAGTAGTAGGAGGAGAAGTAGTAGTAGTAAATGCAGTAGTAGGTTTAGTAATAGTAATAAAAATAAATTTTCTTGTTCTTCAATTTAATTTTCTATTATTTATATTGTCATGATTGACATTGTAGTTAGCTATTGTCATCATCATCACTTTTAGATTTAATTAACTATTTTCTTTCATATTCAGGATAAAAAAGTTAGATTCTTGATCTGTACTGATGTCGCTGCCCGTGGTATTGATGTCCGTGGTGTACCATTCGGTAAGAATACATAGATGTAAAAATTTATCAGAAAACAAAGATTATGAGGTAGGAGTTACAGTTAATAACAAAATTATTCATACCCTTACTAAGTTTTCAATTCTTTCAGCTTTGTTGGGTGAAAAGTTGGTTTGTCCTGGTTTGATTTACATGGGCACATTAACAACATTTTATAAGAAAGAAATACAAAAGTCAAGTTCTCAGTTTGGTACAGATATAACATGCAATGTAAGTAACCATGATGTAAGCTACCTACCTAACTTGATATGCTATCTTAAATATATCTTTAGCTATGTCATTACAACTTCAGCTTGATGAATCCATATTTTCCAACTATGACGAATACCTGATGAGATGATGTTGCATGCCATTTTACAATTTATGTTGGTGCGTAGAAAGGCTCATTGTTGTTTTGCTGGCTTATACTTTCTGTTTTGTGATGAAATGGGTAGTCATTTTTCCGTATATTCTTTCCCTTCCTTTGAATTTCAGTTGTAAATGTAACAATGCCGGATGAGAAGCAGAACTATGTTCATCGCATCGGACGTGTAGGCAGGGCTGAAAGGTATAGATTGACATATCCATGTTTGCTTATTTCATCAATTCTTGTTTAGATTATATTGAAATTAAATAACACTGATTAGGAAATTAATATAAGAAATATGAGAGCATTTCCACTATTATGTCATAACATGATTGACATGAAAGTTTTTGATGCAGAATAAATTTGCTGTTCATATCTGTATTATCAAATTAATGATTAAAGCTTTTGTTTGCACACCCCACTCCCCCCCCCCCCAAAAAAAAAGAAGAAATAATCTGAAAATGTTGTATAAGTCTTATTTGTGATTGCAAATTGTTTGTAGTAATTATTAATATGCCAAGATGAATTCAGATGTCAACTTCACGTAAAGGCAGGGCATCTCTTTTGCATGCCTAGAAATTAACATTGTGTAAATACAATGGCATTTAGAAGAAAATGCTATCTGGGAACCTTCAGCAAAATATAGGAGCTAGAAACTCAGTTTTAGTGGAATTATAGTAACCGTTAGATTCTGATTTGAATTTTTTTCTCCCGAGAAAAAAAAATCCTACCATAAAACGTACACTAAACAGCTATTGCTTTTCTTTCGCATTTTTCAAATTCTAGGTAATTAATTAATTTATTTATTTATTTATTGAGCTTTATTTTTTAGCAGGGTTACCCCATCAGTAGTTTGATACTGTTATTCTTGGGGGCCCTGCATCAACGATATAACATACATGTAAAACAAATACAACATAATACAAAAAAATAAATAAGAGAGACCATACACATTCATATAACATAGGTTCCTCATAGAATATCTAAAATATAACAAAACATAATATATAGCCCTTAATAGCTAGTAGACTTCCACTTTGGTCATTAGAACGTTAAATTATTATTATTAATAAACATCAGGTAAACATATATATATATATATATAATCATGTAAACAAATGTAAGCAAACATTTGCTAACAAAAGGTAAGAACAAAAATTGTTTATAAAGTGACAGTTTTACATTTTGATATTTAAATCATTTTATATATTGTTGATATGCAACTGAATTATAGATTACATGACCAAAATGGAAGTTTACTCCATAACACATCTGCCTATGTCAATGATTTATTATAGAGAATGGAAAAAGAGGGAAATTGGAAATTCAAAATGAGTATTTGGTGTTGTTCATGTTGGAAACCCTGGAAGATAACTTAGTAAAAACGAGTTTAATTACGGATAAACAAACCTGAATGGAAGATATATCAACTACAAAAAAGAAAGAAAAATACAATGCCAAAAATTCAGACTATACATGTATAATTTGGTTATGTCTGTGTTCTCCCAATATGGGTTGTGAAAGAATTTAGAGATGGTGGAGTATACCGATTCGTGGGGAGGTCGTTCCATTAGGCATGCTCCATGGTGTGAAATGGATTTTTAACCGTGTATGAGAATGAACTGGTGTATCACAATGCCAAGATATGAGTGCGTTTCGCGTTTCTGTATGTGTGTATGTTTTGGGATTGAGTAAAGAGATCTTGCAGATTATAGGGTGAGATTCTGTGGAGAGCAACTAAAACTGTTTTACAATATGGAATCGCCACCCTCTCTTCATGGGTACCATTTTAATTTTGTTTAAATTTCTCTGTAGGCATGGAATAAATTGCTTTAAGAATCAGAGGGGGAATGTGAAGGTGGCGCCGATGCTAGGCCAATTTTTTTGTGTAGTTTTATTAAGTTATCCTTTCAAGGGTTTGGAAGCAAGTTAGTCCATGCACAACTGCAATAGTCGAAGATGGCAATGTAAGCGAATTTTTGCGAGTAGTTTTGGCACTGTCACTGTGAGGTATTTTCTTAACGCCCTAGTAATGACAATCTGGAGGAAATCTTTTTACTAGCTTCCTCTATTTGTTTTTGCCACGTCAGACATTCATCCATCCAAACGCCAAGATACTTGTATGTAGACACTCGTTCCAAACAATGATTGTCAATTTCAAGTTGTAAGTGCCCTACATTACGTAACTTTTTGGGTGTGCCAAACATCATGTATTGGGTTTTTGTTAATTAATGACCCACAGATTTCACAGACATGCCCTTCATCAATAGCCTAAGGGCATGGGTTATCTTTTTCTGGTCTGCGGGGATGTTTGCAAATGAGATCCACTGCCTTTAATAAAATTGTGAATGATTTATCAAAGCATGACCTATTTCTTTTCATTATCAAGTTGATTTGATTTTCAGTAGCAATATCTCAGTTAAAAGTGCAGTTTGCCGTGAACTGGAACTTTGCATGAGAACAATTTTTTTTTAAATTTGTTTGTATATAAGATGCAAATGTGAACAACAGCCAATCAAAACACCAACCAAGACACCAAAGATCCAGAAAGCCAATCAAATGGTTCATAGCAACTCAACAAAATTATCTCTATCAATGGGGGCACTAAGATGCACAATTTATGAAATGTCATTTTTTTTTTTTTTTTGGAGGGGGGATTGTATGTATATAGATATATATATGATTTTTTTTTTTAAGATTTCATTACATCAAAACTGTAAAAATGTCAGGATATAGAAATTTTGGATTATGTCAAAATATTTCACTAGCACTATGACCAATCTATTCAGCTGTCTGTAGTTTCTAATTATCCATGTATACATTATATTATTTATTAATGTTTAATGTATTTAATCAATTTTATTCTCGTAGGATGGGTCTGGCTATTTCACTAGTGTCGTCTATTCCAGAAAAGGTATGTTTGTCCTTTGTTCCCATTATACTGACTCTCTAAACCCTGTTAAATTCTGAGCCAGAGATTTTTGGAGTGAAATTACCAGTGGAGAAAAAGAAGAAAAATGAAGTGCATTTGATTTTCTGTATTATGGTGGTTTAAACATTACAATTGGAACAGTGAAGTTAGAAGTCTTGCTCAACAAGGGAAAAACTAATACTGATTTATATGATGCTCTAAATCTACTTCATGTAGTACTAGAAGAAAAAATTAACTTAATAATTTAGGTATTCTCATAAACCAAGGGTTATGAATTTGTAGTTCTTGTGTTGTTCAAACAGATTTTAAGTAAAGAAAATCGGGCTCTAGATGAAACAGCATTAACACAGATAAAATTCAAATAAGAATTTGCACATATTTAGCAAAGGGTTTGTTCAGAATATCTAGTTTCTTATATTTTCTTTAACTATTATTGTGTTTTCTATCTTATCTTCATTCGTCATCTAGGTATGGTATCACACATGCCCAAACAGAGGACGAGGCTGCTATAACACTGAACTCAAGGACTATGGTGGCTGCTGTATCTGGTATAATGAGATGCAGGTGAGTTGTCGATTAGTATTAGGCCTGGGTCGAATACCGATTTTGACATTCGAATATTTAACGGGAAAGGTATTCGAATTACTTGATTATTTGAAATACAACAAACGCGTTCATAAGTACATGGGACTAAGGACAAAATGGCTATCAAGTATCAGATGTAAAGTTGGGAATGAAAAACGCAGAAACCCCCAAATGAAAAGTGATTGTTTTACCCCCGAAGAAAATTAAAATTCCACATGTTCTGCTCCCACAAACATTGAAAAAATGCTAATATGGAGAAGTTTCATGTATACGGATTGCTGCTCACCTTAGTCTAAGCTTGGTTCTAACGTTAGATCGACAGAAACAATCGGCTGTGCTGTGGAGTTATCTTCCAGTATAGGTACAGTCAGTGGACGTAATCTCAGGGAAACCACCGGAGTAAACAGAGACTGAAGCTTTAATTCGATCTACCTACCTTCGTGCACGTACTAACTTAGACCAAAAGCTTCATTCTCTCTGTTTACCCCGGTGGTGGTTCCACTGAGACTACGTCGAAGACAATCGGCTGTTCTGTGGAATCGAGGTGCAGTCAGTGGACGGAAACAGAGAGACTGAAGCTTTTAGTCTACCCACCTTCGCGCACATATGAAGACCAAAAGCTCCAGTCTCTCTGTTTACCCCGGTGGTTCCACTGAGACTACGTCAAAGACAGTTATCTCCAGCTCAATCTGTCTACCTTCGCGCGCGCCGCGCCTGCATGTGAATGCAGCGCATGCAGCCTAGGCATCGCACGCAGTGCAAGAGCGTCGTTTCCTCCACTGAACCGGAAATGTGCGGTCTTGTGGGTAATACAAAATGGCAGCGCCCATAGTTAAATAGCATTTGAGTACGATAAACTTCAAATATCCGTGGAAAATTCTAGTTTTCGAATGCATGACGGCAATTTTCAGAAAAAGTAACATCAGGAAAGGAAAGAATAAGTTAAGATTGACGGTATTTTGCCATTTATGGGTTCAGTTGGATTGGGTTGGGTTGAGTGGGTTGGGTTAGGTTGGGTTGGGTTGGATTGGGTTTGGTTGGATTGGGTTTGGTTGGAATGGGTTTGGTTGGAATGGTTCGGATTGGGTTGGGTTAGAGTGGATTTGGGTTGGGTTGAGTTGGGTTGGGTTTGTTTTGGTGGGGTTGGGTTAGGTTTGGTTGTTTTTAGTTTGAGTGGGATTGAATTAGGTTAGGTTTGGGGTGGGTCATAGGAGAAGTTATACAAGATCATTGAATAACAACAAATGCCATGTTTCTTAGGCTGACTGCAAGGTCATATTCAGGGTCATGTACTTATTATCATTACCTTTTCTTACAAAAAAGTAATGTCATTCCAGTACTCTGTACTTTTGACAGAGACATAACCACTTCGTAACTAAGAGATGGACTGCTTTTGTTTTTGCTTCAGTACTTGGCTGATATAGAGGAGCATCTAGGAGTCATCATAGACCAGACTGACTCCAGTATGAAGGTAGCTGCCAATGAGTTTGATGGCAAGGTGGTCTATGGACAGAAGAGGAAACATACAGGTTAGTGCTTGTCTCATTCCAAGTTCTTTTTTTTAACGTACTGCTGTCTTATGGGGAAGCGAAGAGAGCTGCCGAAAATCGTGTCAGATGGAGAAACATGGTGGCCAACCTTTGTGTCGAAGATGGCACATGATGATGATGATCACTGCTGTTGTCTTAAAAAAAAAAAAATGATAATCCTGTTTAGTATTCAGGCATTATAAGAAAACATATTGTAAACAGTATTTGTATAACAATTTTGATTCTACTTCAATTGATTTCACTGGTCATACAGTGTTATTGTTGTTTTACATGTAATCTAGAGTTAGTTGTCTTTAGTCAGGGTGCTACATAACTTTTTTTTGGCCACTTGCCCGATCGGGCAAGTGAATTTTCAAACAGCTTGAAAATGCTTGCCCAAATGAAATTTTTGCTTGCCCGAAAAAATAACAGAAATTTATTGATTTGTGTGATTAATATGTATAGATATACATAAAAGTATACATACATGTATAACCATTCACAAATTTTCACATCAATGATTTTTGTCATATTTATGAAAATCAATGATCAATTTTTTAATTGTGTTCATTCATCATATATTACAGATATGAACGATTAATAAACAATGTGTTCAGCAGCGGTAGTGCAATTCATGTGTGGGATTTGGCGGGGGGGGGGGAGACAGCACAGCATTAATAACACATTTTGTGAACTCTAGTGATTTACCGTAGGGTGTGTTCATTAAAAAACAGTTTGTTGATTGAGATTGTAGTTTATCAACTAACGTATCATTAATAAAACGTGTTTAGGATTTCATTTAAATTTGTTTAAGTGTTAATGAATGAAGTGTTCTAGAAATAACCACCGTAACCACGAACTTTTGGTATCATATACATGTACAGTAATAAACATAATTTCAGCTCTATATGGTTCTCCAGATAAAAATGTTCGTGTTATAAACAGAAAAGTGTTAAGTATTATTTTTAGTGTCTATTAAATTTATTAAAAATGCCAACAAATTTTGGAAAAAATTAAGCTTTAAAAATCAAGGGGGATAACCCCCTCCGCTTGAGAGGCTGGGTCATGTAACACCACACCGGATCACCGCCTATACAACCAAGAGTTAATTGTGGACATTAAAAACTTCATGTAATCTTAAATATATTATCTCTTAGGAATGCATAATTTATTCCCAACAAAACCCGGTACTAAAAAAAAATGTTGAAAATGTAGATCAGTGTGAAACTAAAGTTTAATGTCTATTCTCATTTCCCTTTCACCAAAACTTGCTTAGAATATTACACTTATCTTATTCAAAATCTTTGAAATGATTACCTAATCAGAATTTATTAGATAGAGTACACTACTTGCGGAAATATTTAGTAACAAAGTTTCTTCATAAACACTACCCAGCCAGCTGCGGAACTGGACACCACGCCTGCCATCCTTCCAACCCCAGAGTTCAGGGGATGATTCTGTGACTGAGGATGGGTCATGTAGCTATGTTTCCAGCTGCTAATTTTGCCACTTTTTGAACAAGTCCTCTTAAAATCCACTTATAATATCACAAATATTATTTCTGAATCTTCCTATGACACCTCTCATGGTCAGATTTACTATTTTCAAATGCAGAAAATTACCCGCCAATATCGCAAGTTAAGACTTTGAAAAAGTACAACACCATACACCATTTGACACATTGTAGACTGGGCAATCTCTAGATCGGCTTAAACTGCCGATTTTGGAGGTGGCCTGTGATATATTTCTCTGGTGATTTGAAACAAGTTTGCTTAACCTTTGCTGTACTCTCAGTCATTTTTTCATCGAACACTTCTGTAACTTCTTCAATCCCTTGCCAAATTTTCCCGTATGTTTATTTTTTTCTGGACAATTATCATGGCCAGCAGATGTCTCATGATCTTGCAACTGCCTTACTAGTACTACGTATGCCGACCTTCCTGCGCTGCGCCCGTTCATTTCCTGCGTCTTTGCCAGAAACGCATTTTGAGCAATAATTGCCGATGGTTTGGCCAGCGTCTTCCTCCGTAAAACAGCTATTTATTCATTTTTGTTTCAATACAGTTTTGCTATTTACTTAGGTTTGCTTTTGCAAATTAATAACTTGCCCGAGTCGCAAGCATTTTTACGTTACACTCCAAAAGCTTGCCGACTGTGAGGTTTAACTTGCCCCGGTCCATCGGGCAAGCGGTTATGTGGTGCACCTGCTTTAGTAATATTAGCTAGTGTTATTGTATTTGTAGTGTTTGTAAAGGCATTTCTGCCGCAGCCTCGCAGCTTTTAGGAAAATACGCCTACCTTCCATTTCATTATTTATAATTATACTGTATTCTGTATTCAATGTCTATGTACTTGCAGGAGCAAATAAATGTTATTTTTGAATTTTGAAATCTTGAGTAAATATAAAAGACAAATCATTGGCGTAGCAAATAGATACAGACAAATAAACATGTTAGAAAGCGTTAGAATGACATCATTGGAACACTTGACAAATGCCTCAAGAAGCCAAATTGAAGTTGAAATGTATACCAAACTATACACCACTGAAAATGATCCTCCCAGCTGTGAAGGATTTGTCTGTAATTTGTTTTACTTCAAGGAGAATCAAAGCATTGAACATACAGTATTTATAAGACCATAGAAACCACACAGCAGGTTTGCTGCCACGATGGACAATAAAAAAAAAACATTTTAAGTTTTTTATTCTAGGCAGATGAGTCAAATGGTTGACTACAGAATTTTCGCAGGTACTAGCATACGTTTAACTTGATTCTAGAGTAGTTTCAGCCCAAGTTGAGGACTACCCGCAATCATGTCAGACCATAAATATATGCAAGTAAAACAATAAATCGTTTCTGAGGGAGTGGCTCACCCAAAAAGGAATGGGAACTCCTTATGAAAAGAGCCTGAAATTTAACATTGTGAATGTGTTCGTACATTCTATATTTAAACAATTATAACATCATCAAATTTAGAAGTTACAAGTTGTCCAAAACTCAGGACTGTTGAAAAATAACAAGGTCTACTCTAAAAGACTCAGTCTGCTTCATGGTTTTGAAAACTTTTACAGCTCTCCCTTTTTCACGATTCAAGATTCTGCGGTTTATTTCCAATAACATAATCAGAATTATTAAATATCATGAAATACAAACATTTTTTAGCATATATAATAATAAAACAATACAAATGTACATTTGACAACATAACACAAATAGATATAACATGTATATACATGCGCATAGTGAATTTAGCACGGCCATAAATATATTAAACCATTAACTTTCTATGGTAAAACATATCGTGAAACAAAATAGCAAGGTAATAATAATCCTTACTGTAAAATGAGCACGAGAATTTATGCCGAAAAAATAATATGATGATATGCAGGGTAAATTTTGCCCAAAAGTAGAGGATATATGTATGGAAAAGACGCATTCCACCGATGAAGTGAAGCTTGTCTAAACGCTGGACTTGCTCATAGAAAAGTAATTAAAGAAAGAAAGAAAATTATAATTATATGTACTTTGTATAACACAAATCCCAATCGGCGATCAAACACACGAAAACTCCAGGAGTGGGGGGACAGAATTAATAGGATCTATTTATGTCTCTACTTACTTTCATTTCATTGACCATACTCATCACCAGCGGATATTTTCATAAAATGTGTTATGTGGTAATAAACGCTGTGTTATTCTTCTTCATTAAATACTCAACCACCGTCAATTTTTTCTTTGTTTTAGGGAGCAAACTACAAAGGCCACGTGGCCCAGACCTGCCACCAAACCGTACTCAGAGCTAGCCAACTGGAGAAGGCCCAGTCATCCTTCCTCAATCTTTCAGGATTCGCAAACAGCTGCTAGCATCCAATGAACAAGTTTGACTGTTATAAACTAAGTCCTAAAAGGTGTTGGATCAATGTCGTTTTCATGGCGTAACGTGCCTCTACATTCAGCATCAACATGTGAACTCACTGCATTAGTTTTTTATTGTAATGTGAATACTGTATACACTGAAATATTTGGGATGTATTTTATTTTTATTCAGCAACTTACCTGAAAATTTTCATTTCCCTGTATAAAGGTGAATGAAACATGCAATTAACTGTCCACAGAATACTTTTGCAAATCTCCCTGTCTTGAATAGCAAATTGCAAAAATATCCTGCTGCAAAAATTATATGACGTATATGGGTATGATATATGATATCATCCATCTTCTTCAGTGAACTCCCACTGTAAGCGGTGACCATGTTTTGAGCAAGAATTTATCATAGGTTAACATACCAAACATGTTAACATTTTCTAATATATGGACTAAAAAGAAGTGACTCTCAATAAGTGAAATGTGTAAGATTGAAAGAATCAATGTAAGCTCTTGACAGAGGAGATCAGACACACAACATTTAAAATGTTTATACTTTGTCTCAGCTCCCAGCCGTAAAACCATGCATACTGTGCAGAAGTACATTAAGGGCATGGTTGCTAACTGCATGACAATTGTGTAAACAGTTGCGGTAGTATGAACAAGTATTTTTGCATGTTCTTCAATCTGACTTCTCTAAATGAGCAGCAAGAAATGAACAAGCAATCCTCAAAATCATACTCTCTGAGAAATGCCGTTCATTTCTACAGAAGTCATTCTATCTGATACGCTGTGGTTATATGTTCTTTATTTATCTTGATAACAAACGAGTTGCCGACTATGATACAAAATTTATAGCGTACAAGCCATATTACTACCACTAGTAATGCATTCTTCGTGTGAGTCAACCCTTTAATTGAAAAAAAATTGTCAATTAACTTAGCATGACTACATTCATTTACCTTATCACACACTGTCAAATGTAAAAAAGCAGCATGAAGGTGTTATAGCATCAGATGATATGGTGACACTCTGATTGGTTTTCTTCCAACTCTTGGTTACGAGATATCAAGGAATTTACGTTTAGTACTTTGAAAGTCCCTTTCTTGTTGATCAGAATTATTTATATGGAATGCTCTAGTGCTCTCACTTGTCATGCTAATGATTTTAATCTCGAAAGACTTTACTTCGCAAAACCTGGAAAAACAAAACAGTCAGGAAGACATAGTGGAAGAGATAAATTAAAAATATCATAAAATCCATGAAAAAAAAAAAAAAAAAAAACCAAAATTAAAATTAATCCAAAAATAGATGATTGCGAAAATACTATTTTAAGGTTTTGCCTGCAGAGCATTAAGATCAACGCGTACAAAATATTCAAGTTTTCTTCTGCCTTTCATCTTTAAGATGTCCTTATGAAAACAATGTTATGTTGCTAATATAGACTCTACTCTGTAGTATCAAAAGCATCGTTGCTTTTTTTGTTATTATATGTGGCTCTTTGGATGGCGAGCAAGTCATTTTGTTGCAAATATGAGAAGTTGGCCATTAGCTCTACATCACAGCGCCATATTTAGTTTTTTATCGATGGACGACATGATAATTAGTTATTGCTGTGCTGTATTGGAAGTACAATTATACCAATCCTACTGGACATATATCCAAAGGAGAAGCATATATTTTTGTATCTGTAAACAGAGAAACTTGATGATGGATGTATGTTTTATCATTGCTAACATACATATAGAATGTAACTTTGTTTTCACTTCAGAATTGTGCTACTGTGTGTTTCATTACATAAAAACACCATCAAACCTGAAGAAATACCGAAACTTTATGTCCCCGGATCATCTGTCATCTCTTCCTAAGCTTCAAATAATTTATTTTATGGGTTTCTGCCAATTAATGAAACAACTCTTGACTATTATAATAGCTAAAATATTATAGCAAATTTGTTCAGGACTTAGCATAAATTTTGGGCTGTTTAACGTGGAGTATGTTATCATTGACCTCATTAAGTTTTAGAGGGTGCGGAGCTTGATCCAAAGCCACTCTGGTTGATCTGGTCCGCAGTAGTTTCTATCACTGCAGCACTCAGTGCAGAGGAAATGTTATCTCATAACCTCTATCTCTTCAAGTTTGGTGTCATTTAATCTTGAGAGCATGTAGAATCTTGATATAATTGCTACATTTGAAGTATATGTTCAAACTAAAGTGGTTTATACAGTCAATGTTACCAAGATTAGTTAAAGCTCAGAGCGTTATCCAGACGTGTTAAAAGAACACACTCCATCTTATGGTGATTTATCAGGCAACCATCGTTTGTGTGTCGAGATGATAATCTAGACAAGCTGTAACTCTGGTTCAAAGTTCAATTACAGTTTCGTGCCTTCTCCTCGCATGCTGAAGATTTGTGCATTCTTGAATTAGCACTTCACTTTCATGCAAATCCCTCCCTCCCCCCTTCCCCAAAAAAATGGTAACATTTATTTTAAATAAATAATAATCTATCAATACAAAAAAGATAATAATACAATACGTAAAACAATCAATACATAAAATATAATGAACAGATCAATAGATTTCACACTTTTTAGAGTAGTTCGTTCTCATTATTGTTACTATTTGTTAGCTGTGCTGTACATTGACGTGAACTCAAATAAGGGATATTAATCAAAATCATTATTCGCTGGCTGTTATGTGGGCATCATTCCAATTTTATTTCTGGACCAATGTTTGTTCACTGAACCGTTAAGGCGGCATTACTCTTTATTTTCAAACCAAGTACATTATGTGAATTCAATTCACCGAGACTAAAGTCAATATTATGTTTAGTATCCTGCAAACCAGCATTTACTGATTTAGCTTGCAAAGTTGTGTTTAAAAAGTTCATTGATTAAATGAAATGTGTATGCGTAAATACCAGTTTCATTATTAAATCCTGAAATCGAAGAAATAAAAGCAATTGTAATATATCTCTCTACATGTTTATAGTCAACGTGATGAAACTTTTGACTGTGAGTGTAAGCAGTGCGTGTATGCATGTGTGAGTGTGTTTGGTGCTGGCACA
>JZLH01S0043822.1:55638-72235 GCA_001188425.1 Eucidaris tribuloides
TCCAGATAAAAATGTTCGTGTTTATACAGAAAAGTGTTAAGTATATTTTCAGTGTCTATTAAATTTATTAAAAATGCCAACAAATTTTGGAAAAAATTAAGCTTTAAAAATCAAGGGGGATAACCCCCTCCCTTGAGAGGGTGGGTCATGTAACCCCACACCGGATCACCGCCTATACAACCAAGAGTTAATTTGTGGACATTAAAAACTTCATGGTAATCTTAAATATATTATCCTCTTAGGAATGCATAATTTATTCCCACCAAACCCGGTACTAAAAAAAAACTGTTGAAAATGTAGATCAGTGTAAACTAAAGTTTTAATGTCTATTCTCCATTTCCCTTTCACCCAAACTTGCTTAGAATATTACACTTATCTTATTCAAAATCTTTGAAATGATTACCTAATCAGAATTTATTAGATAGAGTACACTACTTGGGAAATATTTAGTAACAAAGTTCTTCATAAAACCACTACCCCAGCCAGGGAACTGGACACCACGCCTGCCATCTTCCAACCCCAGAGTTCAGGGGATGATTCTGTGACTGAATGGGTCATGTAGCTATGTTTCCAGCTGCTAAATTTGCCACTTTTTGACCAAGTATCCCTCTTAAAATCCACTTATAATATCACAAATATTATTTCTGAATCTCCTATGACACTCTCATGGTCAGATTTATCATTTTCAAATGCAGAAAATTACCGCCAATATCGCAAGTTAAGACTTGAAAATACAAACCATACACCATTTGACACATGTGGGACTGGGCAATCTCTAGTCGGCTAAACTGCCGAGTTTTTGGAGGTGGCTGTGATATATTTTCTGGTGATTTGAAACAGTTTGCTTACCTTTGCTGCTACTCTCAGTCATTTTTTCACTGAACACTTTCTGTAACTTCTTCAATCCTTGCCACAATTTTCCGTGATGTTTATTTTTTTCTTGGACAACTTATCAGGCCAGGCAGATGTCTCTGATCTTGCACTGCCTTACTATACTACGTATGCCGACTTCCTGCGCTGCGCCCGTTCATTTTGCGTCTTTGCAGAACGCATTTTGAGCAAATAATTGCCGATGTTTTGGCCAGCGTTTCCTCCGTAAAAACAGCTATTTATTTCATTTTTGTTTCAATACAGTTTTGGTATTTACTTAGGTTTGCTTTGCAAATTATAACTTGCCCGATTCGGGCAAGCATTTTTAGTTGACACTCCAAAATGCTTGCCCGACTGTGATGTTTACTTGCCCCGGGCCATCGGGCAAGCGGTTATGTCGCACCCTGCTTTAGTTAATATGTATGTAGTGTTATTGTATTGTAGTGTTTGTAAAGGCATTTCCTGCCGCAGGCCTCGAGCTTTTAGGAAAATACGCCTACTTCCATTTCATTATTTATAATTATACTGTATTAATCTGTTAATGTTTATGACTTGCAGGAAGGAAATAAATGTTATTTTGAATTTTGAATCTTGAAGTAAATAAAAAGACAAACATTGGCGTAGCAAATAGAACAGACAAATAAACATGTTAAAGGTTAGTGACATCATTGGGAACACTTGAAAATGCCTCAAGAACCAAATGAGTTGAAATGTATACCAACTATACACTAACTGAAATGGATCTCCCAGCTGGAAGGATTTGTCTGTAATTTGTTTACTTAAGGAGAATCAAGCATGAACATACTAGTATTTATAAGACCCATAGAAAGCCACACAGCAGGTTTGCCTGCCACGATGGACAATAGACATTAGTTATTCTAGAATGAGTCAATGTTTGACTACAAGATTTTCGCAGGATAATCCTAGCATAGTTTACTTGATTCTAGAGTAGTTTCAGCCCAAGTTGAGGACTACCCGCAATCATGTCAGACCATAAATATATAGCATAAACAAGTAAAATGTTTCTGAGGGAGTGGCAGCCAAAAAGGAATGGGAACTCCTTATGAAAAAGGCTGACCCAATTTAACATTGTGAATGTGTTCGTACATTCTATAATTTAAACAATTATAACATCATCAAATTTAGAAGTTACAAGTTGTCCAAAACTCAGGAGCTGTTGAAAAATACAAGGCTACTCTAAAGACTCAGATCTGTTTCATGTTTTGTAAACTTTTACAGTCTCCTTTTTCAAGATTCAAGATTCTGGTTTATTTCCAATAACATAATCAAAATAAATACATGAATAACAACATTTTTTACATGATATAATGATAAACAATACAAATGTGACATGACAACATAACACAAAATGATATAACATGTATATAACATGCGCATGTGAATTTTACACGGCATAAATAATATAAACCATTAACTTTCTATGGTAAAACATATCGTGAAACAAAATAGAAGGAATAAAAATCCTTACTGTAAAATTGAGCACGAGAATTATGCCGAAAAAAATAATAATGATGATATGCAGGGTAAATTTTGCAAAAGTAGAGGATTATATGTGATGGAAAAGAGCGATCCACGATGAAGTGAACTTGTCTAAACGTGGATTGCTCATAGAAAAGTAATTAAAGAAAGAAAAAAAATTAAATTATATGTACTTTGTATAAACAAATTCCCATCGGGGATTCAACACACGCAAAACTCCAGGGAGTGGGGGACAGAATTTAATAGAGTATCTATTTATGTCTCTACTTACTTTCATTTCTTTGATTCATACTCATCACACAGGGATATTTTCATAAAATGTGTTATGTGCTATATAAAAGCTGTGTATTCTTCTTCTTAATATTATCAACCACCGTAATTTTTCTTTGTTTTAGGGAGCAACTACAAAGGCCACGTGGCAGACCTGGCACCAACCGTCTCAGAGCTAGCCAACCTGGAGAAGAGGGCCCAGTCATCCTTCCTCAATCTTTCAGGATTCCAAAACACGCTGCTAGCATCATGAACAAGTTTGACTGTTATACTAAGTCCTAAAAGGTGTTGGATCAGTCGCTTTTTCATGGGTAACGTGCCTCTACATTCACGCCATCAACATGTGCACTACTGCATTAGTTATTGTAATGTGAAGTACTGTATACACTGAATATTTTGGGATGTTTTTATTTTTATTCACAACTTACCCTGAAAATTTTCATTTCCCTGGTATAAGTGAATGAAAATGCAATAACGTCACAGAAATACTCTTTGCAAATTCCCTGTCTTGAAGCAAATTGCAAAAATATCCGTGTGCAAAAATATATATGACGTATATGGGTATGAGTATATGATATCATACTTCTGTCAGTGAACTCCCCACTGTAAGCGTGACCATTTTTGAGCAAAGAATTTATCATGGTTAACATCCAAACATGTTAACATTTTCTAATATATGGACTAAAAGGAAGTGACTTCAATAATGAAATGTGTAAGATTGAAAGGGACAATCAATGTAAGCTTCTTGACAGAGGAGATCAGACACAACACATTTAAATGGTTGTATACTTTGTCTCAGCTCCCAGCGTAAAACCATGCATACTGTGCAGAAGTACATTAAGGGCATGGTGTGCTACTGCCATGAACAATTGTGTAAAAGTTGGGTATTATGAACAAGTATTTTTGCATGTTCCTTCAATCTGTACTTCTCTAAATGAGCAAGAAATGAGCAAAATCCTCAAAAATCAATACTCTGCGAAAATGTTCATTTCTACAGAAGTCATTCTATGCCTGATACGCTGTGGTTTATGTTTCTTATTTATCTTCAAGAATTAGCACGATATGATACAATTATTATTAGCAGTACAAGCCATGTTACCCATGTAATGCATTCTTGTGGAACCTTTAAATTGAAAAAAAATTGTCAAATTTACTTAGCATGACTATTCATTTTCCTTATGACAAATGTCAAAATGTAAAAAAAGCAGCATGAAGGTGTTAAGCATCAGAGTGAATGGTGACACTCTGATTTTTCTTCAACTTCTTGGTTACGAGATACAAGGAAATTTACGTTTAGTACTGAAAGTCCCTTTCTTGTGATAGTAATTATTTTATAGGAATGCTCTAGGTGTACTCCTTGTCATGCTAATGATTTTATTACTGAAAGACTTTACTTGCAAAACCTGGAAAACTAACAGTCAGAAGACATAGTTGGAAGAGATAAAATTAAAAATAATAGCCAATTTGAAAAAAAAAAAAAAAAAAAACCAAAATTAAATTAATCAAAAATAGATGATTGGAAAATACTATTTTAAGGTTTTGCCTGCAGAGATTTAAGATTCAACAGGGTAAAAATATTCAAAGTTTTCTTTGCCTTTCATTTTAAGATTGTCCTTTATTGGAAAAAATGTATGTGCTAATATAGATCTACATGTTAGTATCAAAAAGCATGTTGTCATTTTTTGTTGTTATTTATGTGGCTTCTTTTGGGATGGGGAGCATATTTTGGTTTGCAAATATGAGAAGTTGGCCATTAAGTCTACATCACAGCCAGTATTTAGTTTTTATTGATGACGACATGATATTGTATGCTATTGTGTGCTGTATGGAATACAAATAATACCAACCTAATGGGCACATAAATATCAAAGGAGAAGCATATATGTCTGTAAACAGGAGAAACTTTGATGATGGATGTATGTTTTATTCATTGCTAACATACATTAGAATGTAACTTTGTTTCACTTCAGAATTGAGCTACTTGTGTTTCATACATAAAAACACATCAAACCTGAAGAAATACCAAACTTTATGTCCCCTCATCTGTCATCTCTTCCTAAGCTTCAAATAATTTATTTTATGGGTTCTTGCAATTATGAAACAACTCTTGACTATTATAATAGGTAAAATATTATAGCAAATGTTCAGACTTAGCATAAATTTTGCTGTTAAAGTGAGATTTTCACTTGACCTCATTAAGTTTTAGAGGGTTCGGAGCTTGACCAAAGCACATCTTGGTTGATCTTGGTCGCTAGTCACTGCCAGCACTCAGTGCAAGGAAAGTTATCTCATAACCTCTTACTCTCTTCAAGTTTAGGTCATTTAATCTTGCAGAGCATGTAGAAATTTGGATATAAGCTACATTTTGAAGTATATGTTTCTAAACTAAAGTGGTTGTATACAGTCAATGTTACCAAATTAGTAAAGCTCAGGGTATCAGAGTTAAAAAACACATATTTGGTGATTTATCAGCAACCATGTTTTGTGTGTCGAGATGATAATCTAGACAAGCTGTAACTCTGTTCAAAGTCAATACAGTTGATGCCTTCTCCCTCTCAAGTGAAGATTTGTGCATTCTTGAATTAGCACTTCACTTTTCATGCAAATCCCCCCTCCCCCCCCCCAAAAAAAGGTAAATTTATTTTAAAATAATAATAAATCTATCAATAAAAAAATAGATAATAAATACATACGTAAAAACAATCAATAAATAAAAATAATGAACAGTAAATAGATTTCACTTTTAGAGTAAGGTTGTCCATTATGTTTACTTATTTATTAGCTGTGTGTACATTGACGTGAACTCAAATGAAGGGATATTAATACAAATCATTATTCTGCTGTTATGTGGCAATCATTTCAATTTTATTTCTGGCCAAATGTTTTGTCACTGAAGTTAAGGGCATTACTCTTTATTTTCAAACAAGTAATTATTGTGAATTCAATTCACACGAGACTAAAGTCAATATTATGTTTTAGTAACTGCAAACAGCATTTATGATTTAGCTTGCAAAGTTGTGTTTAAAAGTTCCATGATTAAATGAAATGTGTATGCGTAAATACCAGTTTCATTATTAAAATCCATGAAATGAGAAATAAAAGCAATTGTCAATTAATTCATCTTCTACATGTTTATATCAATGATGCAAAACTTTTGACTGTGAAGTGTAAGCAGTGCGTGTATGCATGTGTGAGTGTGTTTGGTGCTGGCACATTGATGTGCATTTGGATGTAACATATTTGTCATGTGCCCGGAAGAACGTTGCGAATGCGCACGCTTGAGTAAAATGTTTTTTGTTCCCGGCAGAATGACCTCTCAAGATGCCTTTATTCTGATGTTCGCCCAAGAATTTCCCATGGAAATTACGAATTTAAATTTGGCAAAATAAAAATAATGTATTCAATAACCAGCTCACAAATTTTCATTCAAATTCATATTTTCACAATAATTATGGTGTATTTTTTTGGAGACGGCCTTCTTCCGGGAACAAAAAGACAAACACATGTTTAGCGCAAGCACGCACGTGTTGTTCTTCTGGGCACACAACGTATTGGATTTGCAGGAATCTTGTGTTGAAATTTCAATTTGCATTACATACACACACACACATGCACAGACACGCGCAACCAACACCAGCGATGTGGGATGATGCATCTCGCTAGAATATGACTTTGTGGGGTGATTGTGTATCTGTATGTCCAGGTGTGTGGGTATGTGTGCGTGTTCTTGCTTTTTTCTTGCTGGTGTGTGCATAGTGTACAACCAGGGAGGTGGAAAAGAGACTCTCTTTTTGACCTCCTGGTACAACATTGTGAAAGTTGATTTTTGTGTCTAACCCTATCTGAAGATTTACATCATTTGTAACATATTGTGGAGTTAACCCCATAATGTAAAATCATCCCACAATGTGATGTTCTACCTACACATACTCCACAAGTAGAACTGATTAAGAGTGCACACACATGGACACGCACGCACGCACGCACACACACACACACACACACACACACGCAAAATACATTGATCTGTAGGGTAACTATGTTTTTGAACATTGTTTTTCCACCCCACAAGAATTTATTTTTAACCAAAAGGCCATCTTGCCATTCTTTCTTGGATCCATCCCATAAGATCCACAATGTAATAACACACACACGCACACGCACACACACACACACACACACACACGCATGCATGCACGCACACACACACACACACTAAAAAATGAAAATCTAAACACTACTGATTTTTGGCTGTCAATTTTACTCCATATCTCAATACAATATGACTTTGCTAATGACATGAATATTACAAGTTAAAACCATAGTTTTTTTTTTCATCTGCTCTGTTCATTTTATACAAGTTCACCTTATTTTCGACATGTACACAGCACACGGAAATATAGTACAAATTGTCTTCTTTTTTTGTGTTGAACATTAACACCAGTCCATATCGATAGCAATGCTTTACAATAAGAATGCAGAACTACTGTTTTCTAAGAATAAATTACAAAGCGTAATAACCCTATCATTTTCATTAAAAAACTGCAAAACCTGTGTACCATTAGAAATTGTTTCATTTCTTAAATATATATGTTAAAACAATTTCTCAATGCAACACAAGCTTTTTACTCCTCTCCTTCCTACCAAAACATTCTAGCACTCGTCCAAAAATTCATTAATATTTATTCATATAAATTACCAATTATTCCATCTAGCACATAAATTACATTTTTTTTGGACACTTATGGGTTATCAAACACTAACATTATGACCCGTATTTATATCCACCCATAAATATATATCCTCTGTATTTCTGCCATTCCTACGTGATCATCACGCTAGAAACTGACAGATAACTTTACTACAAACACATATTTTCAATTTCTTGCCTATTTTTAATGAATTTCTGGATGTTTATCACTACTTGCATCTTTAAACACCAATATAAAATGAATATTTTCCTCAGAATACACATCCAGACCAAAAAATGTTATAAGTAATGCCTGTTACAAGGATCAAACCCTTTATAGCAGGAGAAATGAGGTATTAGACGTACATCGTCTCTTGTAAAAGCTCAAGCTTGCAACCTCACCTCTCGTTATATACCTTGACACAAGGGAATATTAAAAGTGAACTCGTCTTGCAGTTCCAGCTAATTTATCATTAAATCTGCAACACCGATGGTCTACATTCCTGCTTGTGTAAATATTTTCTGCACACACTTGACATAAATATTTATCGGAGTAATACATAGAAATCCACTTGTGTTAAAAAAAACACAGCAGTTACTTCGAGCAACAGTGGGGAGTTTTAGCTATTCCACATACACAACCCACACACGCACCTATATGAAAAACAGTCCGTAAGATGTAATTGTACCACTAATTGTAGCTCTGTTTTGTAATACTGACAAAAAATGGTCTGGTAAAGATAGATTGAGCCCAGACGTGATTAGAATGTGTCCATTTCTATGACTTTATTGGGAGATTGGGAGACAAAAGCATCATGCACATTATAAGTATACATTGACTGCTTTTAGGATTGTTATCAACGGGTGACTCTAAAGGTTACAACTTTACATTTAGTATTAATTTTCACTTGTCCTACAGGAACAATAAGCGAGTATCATATTCTTCCCTCTAAATTTGCATTAACGTAAGATTTTTACAATTTTGAAGTTGCTTGGTCAAGGGAAGTGATATTACAGGTAGTGTTTTTGTGCTTGTTTTTGGATTTGCTTTTCGTTGTGTTTGTAAGATACAGCAAGGTATAATCAACTTTTCCACATGAATAATTGAGCAATTTTCACAATACTTGATTCAATCGAAGGAAAAAAAGTAATTTCTTTTAATAACCTATATCCAGCAAGCTCTTTTATCCCGACTAAATTATACTATCAAACTTCAAAATAACGGTCTATTAAACATCCATGGCACCGGACACATATAAACCACTATTCAAAGCAACTATTGCCCATGGTAGAAACTGCACATTGCATCCAAAATAGGTTTTGTTATCTTTGAAACACTTACATACAATTTCTCGTTATCAAATGCTCTACATCACGACTACCACAAATAACTAGAGTTAGTTGCGATAATATAAACACACACGCAAACACATCATCTACACACAGATACATGTGGATGGAATATTAAACAATTTCGCTGAAAACCTCTTCCAAAATTTTACCTGAGAGAAACTGGGCAAAATGAAAACAAAATCATCTCCCTCTCATTCAATGGGGACAATGAATTTTTAAGAATTTTGTTTTCAATTTCTCTTCAATCTAGAATTCATGGCCAACATCACTCTATCCGCAAATTACTCAAATTTAATTCACGAGAACATGACATTACGTAAAACTACTCAGAAACTCCACTTAAGTTGCTATTTTAATGACTGCAGTAAATATGTGATATATTCTGGTTATTAACAGCAATATTTATCATTGTTTAGTCAACTTCTCCACAAATGTGATATAAAAGTTTCTAGGAACACCAAAATTATACAAGGTATAGAAATACATACACACAATGCATGTACAAAAAGTGGATTATCAGTACATTTAACAAAGGTGAACTTCATCAAATACTTTACTAGCCCAATTCACTGCAGCCCGAATTTTTCGAGATTTACCTGGGTAGAGCATTGAGATTATCTAAACACAGAAGGATAAGGGTTAAGATAAAATGAATAAAAACTGGCCCACCGACAGACTGATGCTGAACAATTGACTATCAATAACATGCTTAGCACCAATACATTAAACAGTAAGATGAGAATAGTACCAGTATCTCAGTGTTTCTCCTTTTTTTTGTAAAGCCCGTGGGAGGAGGGGATAATATAGAATGCCTAGAAATGCGCAAGACATTCACACCTTCAGCAACAGACACCCCACCCCTCCCCCATGCTAAGCACTAACACCGATTCAACTGTGACCATTATTCATTTACGGGTATGTTATGGGACTACAAACATGGCAGCCGAGATACACACGATCTGGATACATTTTGTATTGCTCACTTGCTTTGGAATTCTGTATGTAATCAGCTCTTACCAACATTCGGGCATATATCAGTGTGCACACAATGAATCATATCACGAGAGTCACATTCAAAACAGTTGGCAACATAAACAAACAAACAAATAAAAATAGTTATGTGACAACTGCTACGATAATTGTATACCATTTCACTCACAACATAAATAATGCATATATAAACATATATGTGATTACAGAATCTCTCCACATAAATGTACATATAGTTTTCAAAATAGATTTCTCTGTTTAGTGTATTCTATTTTCTTGGTTGTATAACATTTTTGTAGATTGGTGATCACATAAACACACATTGTGCTCTTTGTTTTTATTTATTTTCTTTGTTTTGTTTTTTTCTTGCCACACACAGACTACAACTGGGAAGACTTCAGACAAACACATCACAAGTTTTTTTCCTCCCTCGACATCCAGATATGACTTGATAGCTGTTTTTGATTTACCCCCAAATAGGGGATATAAGCATTGGCTCTAAACATAGACTACAGCATTAGCAGTGAAACAGTACACAGTGTGGCATCTATGCCTACCAAATCAACATGATAGAAAAACTCATCAAAAAAAGAATCAAATTGTGCTACAACTTAAAATACCCTTCTCATTTATTAACCCTTCTGATCTAAGTTTATGGTGTTGCTTCACGATAGGACGGAGGCAATTTTTGTTTTGATAAATTGGTACCAAAAGACTGGGACTGAAACACCAGCTCTCTGCATGCATGCACTGAATATATACGCACACAATAAATTATGCAACCTGACAATTGTTGGTGCGTAAACAGCTGGAGTTTTTGTTTCAGATTTCCAATCAGTGCACACCACAGAGCACAATTACATTTAACTTTTGTCTAACATATTTAATTACCAGTGTGAAAGAATGGAAGTCACATATCTACAAGCATTCAGAGGTTATAGAAGTTAGAACAGCAAGTAAAAGAAACTTGTGAAAGTTTGAATAAATTTACCTCAACCATTTACGAGTCATGAATTTTCAACATTTCATTCACACCTTAGTACGGAATATTCCTATATGAGCAACTGATGCATTTTTGTGACAACAGTGTGGACAATTTTCAGTTATCAATCATTTTCATATTTCTGAGATGTCACAGGGATGGTGATCTAACTCTTTCAGAAAAAACAGGCAGAATCATCTTTGGTCTGACATTATTGAACAACAGACAAGAGGAAAATGAACTTTTATGAAACGTGAGAAAAACGGCAAATTTTGTGTACAAACCAAGTCAGTTATCTACATTCTCATCACAAAAAGTGACAGAGTTGCCAATTTAACAATTGCCATAATGGAGATTCAATGAAATATTGATAATTCCTATCTCTCGACTGGTAAGCCCATTTTGTTCAAACTTTCACAGTATTTTTTTTCTCAGTGTTTTATATTCTCTGAATGCTTGTCGATGTCTGAATTTCATTTCTCTTTATATCCAAAGGATTTACATCATGTACAGCCAATACAGAAATTGACATCATCATGGGACTACGAAAATTTACAATCTCAAAATGGCTTGATATCTTTTGCAGGACATAACAACCTAAGAGACTAAAAGTTATTCAAACATACAACAAATACTTTTTATTTAGTGGGGGTTCCAAAATGCTAATATACTGATACGTGTGTTCAGTTTCAGTTGATGACAATGACTTAAGAATTTTTCACTGAGGACGATGGTGCATATCTTGATTTTATAAAAGAAAAATAACATTAATCAATATTGTCACATAATCTGAGGTTATTCAATCTGCTCACATTCTACCCCCCCCCCCCTCCCCCAAAGCAATCTTAACAACATACAAAACTTGTCTGTATATTTCTATGTATATTAAAACACACTATGGAAATGTGTACATCTAGACTCATTAGTTAAAACAAAAGACACATACAGATGATGCATTGTGCAGGCAAAACATAAAAAAAATAAATTAACAGTAACATTTTGCAAAAAGTGATGGGATAGGGTGTACATTTGACTATAAGTGCTACACCCCAGCTCCGAACCAGCAGAGCTGAGTTTGCATACATGTACACGTACAAAACACACAACAGCGCAATACAATAAACACTTGAAATAATTTAGAAATCACATCTTCTGGCTAAAATCTGAAATGGTTTCTTGCTGCACGGGCTATAGGCATGCCTTAAAATCTGACAGAAACACCTACAAACAACACCGACTGTGCTTAGTCGATCCAAGATTACACTGTATTTTTACCACAAGAGTACAAAATGATTTTACAGTCTCCTACCTATACATACAAAAAGTGTTGCGGTGGTGGCTGTGTACACACATCAACCCTTGGGGATTTAATTCCTACTTGCGTTCATTTGGCGTGTAACATTACTGTGACGTGAGCGCACAACATTCAATTTGGGTTCTCATGCAATTGATTAATACAATTATAATGAAACAATTATGTCATGTTGAGCTAAAAAAAAAGTGAAATTAGTAACAAAATTCTTATTTTTATCAATAGACCCTGATTAAGACTAAAAAAAGAATACTCATATATATGTATATAACATCCCACTCACACTACCCCCCCCCCTCTAAAAAATAATGAATGTTACCATATTCCACAATTTGTAATATTTATGAAGAAATAAAATCATCCATTTGTTCTAAAAAAGACATGCATACATGTTTTCCAACATAATGTATATTGTTATACCTTTAGCTTCCTCCAATTTAAGTATTTAGCTGATTTATATGCATCAATGGCAGTGCTGATTAAATGATACCCTTGATTTGACCCTCCCCCACCCCCACCCCATACCCTTCCCCCTCCCCCCCCCCCAAAAAAAAAAAATGAGTGAAGAAGCTTCTATTGGCTGGACAAAAGCTTATGCACCTAGTGATTGCATATAAATTGTAGAATTCTCTAGCAGAGTTTAGTAGAATTTTCAATGCATACAAATCATCACACTGAATTGAATAAATATCTAGTTTCTTCACATTAAAAATTCACAGATGTGTATTCACAGATACCACAGCTGCTGATGAATAAACTAAAAACGAATGGTTACATCAAACCAACAGACATACAGTCACACAACACACAAACATACACGACGTGACACACCCCCATATTGAGATACACCGTTTTGGAGGTAACAAGATCGTCCATTTCTCAAAACACTGAATCCCTCAAAGCCACTCGAAACTTGATTGATAACAACAGTGGTTCTGGGTCATTTCTTGGAAAAAAAAGATTCCCTTCAATAATATGTAAATGGTTTGAAAACACTCCTAAAGAGAGTGCACATGCAGTGTCTGAACTATTTAACCCTTGTAGTTCTAAGGAGTATGAGCCCCATGCCAATAGTAACACAAAATGCTACATATGGGACTAAGAGTGTACAGCAGTCATTCATAAATGTCTATACCAAAGGAATACATTGAGTTATATTTTTTAAATTCCTCATATATGAAATGGAGGATGTTCTCGTTAAACAATATCTTAAAAGTAGATTAAAATAAACACTTGTTCCATTGTTTTTTGACTGCTACAAAATCCAGATTATTCCATCACGCACTAAAAACAGAAACTGTGTCATATCTAATATCTTGACAATTTGAAAAGGTAGATAATAATAATGCTGAAATCGTCACCACTGGATGACTTAATTTCAAGACCATGGTATGAAAGTAGTTTGCAGCAGTCTCATTTTCTTCAGCGTCATTCCACCACGGAGAAAAAATAGATCATAACTAGTTGTCCATTTTACATTAGAAAACAAAAGAACAAAAAGTAAGTACAAATTCAAATTATCCATATACTATGTTGACCAAATAGTTCCTAATACAGAAAGACATGACACAAATTTTGAAATACAGTGATTTGAGGTAACAAAAATATTCTAGATAAAGATACCCATTTGACCTTTTTTTCGCTGAAGGAAACACAATAGCTCCAACACAAATACACTAATACAAGATTCCTGACTTGGTTTGTAAACCCATTTATAACCAAATCTGTTGAGATTCATGGGAATTCTACATAAGAAACCTCAAGTTTCACTTATGGAAAACAATACATGGGAGATGTTATCTGTACTACTGAAGTAATCAAGTGGAGATTTGTTTAGTCATGGAACTTTCTCGGCTATGAGGGCGCTACAGAGTCGCACGGTCGGCTGCTTTCATATGAGTCGGCAACAGTTGCTTTCGACCTTCTTATTGGGGTCTTTCTTTCCTCGGCCATCATGTCCGTTCACGCTCCCGATGCGATTCCGCTTTTTTGCGTATATCCTTGCCCTCCTTGGACGTACGCCGTGGCAGGTTGCTGTTCAGGTCGAGATTCAGCTTCTCGCTCAGGTTGGAACTGTCCCGCTTCAAACTGGCTTTGGACGGCGACATGTGAATGTGTTTCGGCTTTTCCCCGTTCTTTGGAATGATGTACAGGTTGCTGTCCGACCGCGTCACATTGTCCTTGCGCAGGTTGTTCTTCCGCGACCACGTCTTCGCGTCCGCGTTGGGGTCGTCAGAATCGCTGGGCGTCGTGTTGGCCGGGTCTATAGCATACTTGCTTATACTGTACGTGCTAGATGAGTTCGACGAGTTCACACTTAAGTTACTCATTTTTAGACTTTCACGCAGTTCGTTGCTCTTTTTGCGTTCGTACCCACCGCCGTTATTGGTGCCACCTCCGCCACCGCCGTTTCCGTCTGTGCCCCCTGTCCCACCCCCTTTTCCAGCACTGCCATTTTTCTTTCCACTACTGCTGGCCCCACCTCCACCTTGTGAGGTATGCGACCCCCCGCCCCCTTCACTCCCTGAGCTGGGGGGCCCGTCTTTACTCCCCCTGCGAGACGTCGTATTTGGCAAGTCAAATCTGTCCGATCTCCGCCGCGATTCGGTGTCATCGTCACTAGCGTCCGAAGAACTGTAACCCCCACGAGGGGGGCCAGTAAACTTTTTATTACTCGATTTTATCTGATGGACGTTTTCCCCACTGGTTATTGTTTTCCGCTGTCGTATAGCACGTGGCGTTGGTAGCCTTCGTAAATGTCCCCTGTCATCGTCGGATTCATACTCATCTGAGAATGTACAAGAATGAAACATAGCATTTATGAACCACATAGGAAGTTTAGTTATATCAATACAAAATCAACTTAGAAGCCCTGGCTTGAAAATACAAAGTCAATGAAATCCCAATTTGTACACACAGCTCCTTGCCAAAATAAATTATATCCACCATTAAGGTTTCTCACAAGAATTTCTGTTGCACTTGGTGCAAATTGTGCAAATGTCAACTGGCAAAAAAAATCAAAATTACACATGCTTCTGATAAATTTGCATTTGCTGCTTTGCATCAATGTGTGTACGAGGATTTTCAATTTACCCTTGGGGGCAAACTTTGCACATGCTGTTGTTCGCTTTCTTAAATTTGCACTTACTGTTTGCAACAAGTGTTTTATACACTGGTGAGAATCCTGCCACCATTTAACAGAATGATTACATGGGGAGAATAAATGTCACATCCTATCACTACTATTCACTCAAACAATATAATTCTATTTTTTACCATTTGTTTCGGACAAGTAAAACAAGACGTGACTCTCTACTAAAACAACTCAATAGTCACAAACAGTTGAACATATAAACAAAGCAATGTATCCTTTGAATTGCTCAAAATACAAATAACAAGGTTGGCATTAAGGGCTGACTTTCTGTAAGTATATGACACCTTGAAATGTGTGAAAATCATTACAGCCTTTACAGAAAACTGCAATCATTTTCAAGTTCGCCTTTTTTGAATTATGTTTGTTTGTTTTTTGTTTCTCAGGTAGTCCTCTAATGCTACACTGCATAGACACGGCATAGAAACCTTGTGAACTAAAAACTTGGACAAGAACAATTTCAATACATTTTACAAAATTGATTGCTGAGGAGTCACGCATACTTGAATATGAATGACCAATCTACCACACAAAAGTAAAATAATTATGCTATCATTCCCATGATTTCTTAGTTCGGTTCTGAATGAGTCTGGTTTTCATTTTTTTGTGGATCACATTATACAGAGAGAGTGCAGCAAATTCTTTCGGATGAAAAATTGGCAGAGAAAAGAAAATCTTTTGCATCTGCCATCTACTATGTAACACTCACCTTCTTCTTCTGTAATTTGGTTCAGTACTGATGTGCTCCTCCTGGGCTGTAGGTTCTGTCTAGTGTTGCTACCTGACTGCCTTCCCCCTCCCCCTCCTCCTCCACCTCCTCCTCCTCCACCTCCATTTCCCCCTCGATTCGACCCCCAGCCTCTCCCAGCCCCGTCCTGAGTGGGCGAATTGTCCTGGGAATCCTGGGGACCCTCGTCTAAGGTATCCGGAAAGTCGGGGTCCTCAGCGAGATGTTGATACTCATCATCCTGGAAACAGACAGATGGACAGACAAAAAAAATCAGCAAGATACACACTCAGGATGATTTCACCTGCATTACACTGAATCAAATTTGCCTAATCTGTCTAGATCCTTTGATTCCTATAGTTCTTACAGTTACTGGTAGTTACAGTTAGAATGGTGATATCGTATATCAAACCAATGTTAACTATTACACAAGGAAACTATATTTGCCCAGATTTCTTCATCTTATTTCAACATTCAAGAGAACTTCTTTTCACAAGGCCTCTGTGCTTTTTTTTCAAGATCTCTTTTTCACTTCACACATTGTAATACGGCCATTTAATTTATCATCCTGATTATACTGTTGATGTTTTGTTTGTATGCTGATATTAATGTTTGTACCTAGATACTTTTTTATTGAAATTGGAATGAACAAATAAAGAACGAATGACAATTAGTAATTTTTCTTTGGGGAAATTCATTTTGACAAACATACTCTGCAATTTTTGTTGCAACTGTTGATATTTTTATTACCC
>JZLH01S0043822.1:89670-100496 GCA_001188425.1 Eucidaris tribuloides
TATTTTTTATCCCCCAAATCACATATTCTCCGCACGATTTACACAGATCAAGTCGGCTTTTACCACGGCTGGGGGATCCAAGTTTCTTACAACACATTTAAACTCCCAACTACTACTTCACATAGATAATACATCTTTGAATTATATCCAACTCTTTGCAAAGGAATCTAGCATTATCTGTCGTCTACCAAAGTCATAATCTGTAGAAAATGAATACATTTTTATTCAGTATTTTTACTTAGATTTTTACTTATAATTCAAGTACAATGAATAGTACTGGCCAACTTGGCATAATAAATAAATAGAAATAAACTAATTTACATTACTACATCATTGCATTTTCTGTGATCACTTTCAGAACTGAATCTGTAACTAATTTTGAATGCAAATTCTACAAAAAAATTTTGGGGCGGGGGGGGGGGGGGGGGGGTCTTTCAAACATGCTTGCATTCATCTTCATGCTTAAAGATTGTGTCTGGGATGTGCAAGTCCATTACTTCCCTTCATTATCAATACCAAACGGTAGTTTAGTACTTACAAATGGTGTGTTGAAAGTTTGAGATCCATACGTCATGAATTTGTTGTTTTATGAGAAAAACTAATAACGACATGTTACCACGGAATGTTGTTTTTCCGTGAGTTTAAATTTTGCTCAAATTACGAATCGTGGTTATGTGTACCGTCGCAAGACCAGCGGAGCGCACTGATTGGTTAAACGGCTAAACTCCACGTGACCTTCGGCTAACAGCTAATCGGACAATTTTATAACTGCCCGTGCACGTCAACGTCACAGATGTTTTTGAAAATGCTTCAGAGCTATTTGAAAAAGGATGAAGTTTAACCATCCACATTTTCACCAAAACTCAATATTTTACCCCAAGTCTCTATGAGAGGTGTTTATTTATAGTAATCTTCACATTGGATATGATTTCAGCTAATTTCATTCATTTAGATGTTTTTTGACATGCAAATCAATGACACAATCTTTAAGAGTAATTATACTACTCACATGTTCAAGCTATATTTTGGAGTAACCTAAGATACCTACAAACATTGTATCACTTTATGTCACTACTCGTGAAACTCATATTTAATATCTGCGTTGATAAGGTAAACTAAAATGCTGAAAACCCCTATATATGTATTTGAATATTATCACAGTTTAATCAGTATTTGTTCTTTTCTACAAAGATCACAAAAATTCCATTTCAACAGAAATTCTGTCTACAAATAGTACAAACCTTTCCTTCATTCAATTTATATTCACTGTGTTGCCTACTTTACATACATGGATTTAGGTGAAATAAGTAATTTCCATAACTTATAATCACCTTTTTCTGGACACAGATATTTACTCATTAATATACAAACAATCCCTCCTTGTCCCACACACGATTTCCTTGTTATTTGATCAAAAATTCAACCAGCTCCCTCATACATTTCCCCCAAAATGAATTACAATTCTTTCTCTTTTTGTCATTGTTGTATTGTTGAAAATTTTGTTTTTGACTTCTCCTACATGCAGATAACAGTGCATTTTTATGGTCATCACGCCCCAACAGTCCTTTTTATGGCATCATTCTATTACGGTTAACCAATACCTCTTTCATATTTACATGGTAATTTGGGGGGATTTTTCAGCCGCATTTCCATTACTTCTCATTCCAACAACTTCACCACAAATTTTGTGTGGGTGTTTGACTACAGAAAACTAGTTTACATTACCTCTCTTTGCATTTCCTACTCGCAAATGTTATGCTGCTGTACTTTTCTGAACATTAAAATCATGGATTCTGCGATTCATCAGAGTTTAACTTTTTACCTTTCTTAGAAAAATGGAATATTCAATTGTACAGCAGTCTAATCTACAAATGTACATCATGAACATTTTCACATGGCAGCCAAAAGGTCAAGTAGGGACAGTGATTTTCCATTTCCCGGTAAATCGAAACAGAAAATCTGATTTGGTTCTTACTTTTCATGTGAAAATCATGGAATTCACCTTTGAAAAAATGGAATTGATGTTTTTGCCGTGTACATTTTCTACGACAAAACGGATTTTCCATTTTTTAGATCAAGTTGAAATGGACTTACAGGTTTTCAGAAAAAGAAAAGATCATTTTTCGAAACAGAAAATCATTGTCTCTAAAGGTGACTGCAATCACTGACAATTATAATTACAGCGTATTTACCGGTGTGAAAGCAAACTAGAATTACTATTGCAAATCAAATTAAAAAATTCAAATTGTACTCCAGAGCCATTTTCTACTCATAATTCTCCCAAATCACAATGCATTTCCTCCCGTGAATGGCTTGTTCTCTGAAACAGGATTTTCAAGGCAAAGCTTATGTGACCTTTCATTCACTTTTTTTGAGAATGCATTTACACCTCAAAGCTGATCCTACAATGCTTAGAAGTTAGAACTCGAGTCAGTTCTGGAAAAACTCTCACGTAAAATGGTTTGTAACACAAACCTGCATCTTCAATCATTATTTATGCAACAGTTACTAAGCAGGTACACTGAGCATGGATCAATAGTATCCCTGCACTGAGTAAGACATTCAAACATGTATAAGCAGCTTCACGTAAACCATCTGACTTAACATATTCACAACACAGCTATCCCTGTCAATGCAATCACACTGTTGACTTAAAACAGCTATTAGCGATGATGCCATAATTGTTTCTTGCTGTATATTTGGTACTAAATGTACACCCATGTACGCAATAGTCGTCTAGGATGCGACGCTTTACACACACAGCCAGCTGAACAATCGCAGCGGTTAACAGGCGTGAACCAATTGTTAGCGATCCACACCTACGCCTGGCGCCACCAACGGATGATGTACTTTTCGAATAACAAAAATTACACGCAGAGGTGGCATCTCATGAAAAACAACGGTTAAAAACAAAAGTTTATGCTAAGTGCTCGCAGTGATACTGACAGGCATCTACACGGAACTTGCGTCATGTGGTAAAACTCATCATCTACTTGTTACGCTTACATGAGAGAGCACGCAGGAACGATGGTAAGGTCATGACAGCATTATCAATTCAACTACTTCAACTACAAGGAAAACTTACATACCAGCATAGGAAATACACTGGGGCTGAGGGCAATTTAGCCCCCAAAATTAACAAAATAGCCCCATAAAATCACAAAACAGACCTCAATTTTCCTCATAGGGTTCAATGTACAGCATGCTAAAATCACTAAATCAGGCTTGAAAGTAGCCCCCAAAAATAAAAAATAAAGAAGAAAAAAATAATAGATAATTTAATCTAATAAATAAGGTAAACACTAAACTAAATGAGGTTTAACTTAACTACATAGATAAACAGATAAATAAATTAATTCAATACATTTATAAGGTAACAACTATTAAAGATTGTGTCAGGGATGTGCAAGTCCATTACTTCCCTTCATTATCAATACCAAACGGTAGTTTAGTACTAACAAATGGTGTGTTGAAAGTTTGAGATCCATACGTCATGAATTTGTTGTTTTATGAGAAATACTAATAACGACATGTTACCAGAATGTTGTTCTTTCCGTGAGTTTCAATTTTGCTCAAACTGCGAATCGCGGTTATTGTGTAACGTCGGAAGACCAGCGCAGCGCACTGATTGGTCAAACGGCTAATCTCCGCACGACAATTAGCTAACGGCTGATCGGACAGTTTTGGAACGGCACGTGCACGTTTGACGTCGCGGATTTTTTGAAAATGCTCCCGAGTGATTTGAAAAAGTATGAAGTTTAACCGTCCAGATTTTCACCAAAACTCAATATTTATCCCAAGTCTCTATGAGAGGTGTTTATTTATATTAATCTTTACATTGGATATGATTTCAGCTGATTTCATTCATTTAGATGTTTTTTGATGTGTAAATCAATGACACAATCTTTAAAGGTATTGGCTAACATTTACCGCAGTTAAAAAGATCTGAGCTACATGATTCCCCATGCTACCATTGTCTTTGATAAGGTCTGAAAATGACGCCCTGAAAAAATTGTATTTCAAAATAATTATTTAGTGCTTTAAAAAAGTGAAACACTTCGTAAGTGCATGATTCACCTGCCCATTTTCTCCCATAGACTTACTGTGTGTACACCTACGCTATTTAAACTCGCCCCGAGTTTTGTTTATTCATGCATAACTTGCCATTGGCAGTGTAACTTTCCAAACTTTTTTATTCTAGGTTGTTTATTTGTCCATATGAACACTACTATGTAGTTCAGATATAAACATTTGACAATTTTTTAAATTGAAGCTCCACAATATTAGCCTATCACTTTAAAGCGAGGTAAAACAAAATTACTTACATAATGAATAAACAATAAACATATAAATAAAAGAATAAATACATACATAATAAATAAGTAATTGAACACATAAGTAAATTGAGGAGGTTTACCTTTTGCATTCGGGTGACAAGCATTCTGGCATGTGGTATTTACAATCCATGATCATTGTCAAAGTCTCGCTGTCGTTGGTTTCGTTGAAGGGGGGTTCCCCACACACCAGCATGTACAGCAGCACTCCCAGACTCCAGATATCTGTTGAAGATTTAAAAAAAAACATGAGAGAAAGAATTAGTGATGGAAAGAGTAAATGATTGCCTGTCGGTATACTCCTATTCCAGGAGCTTTCCAAATTAATCAGGATTAGTTGCTTGAATTCTCCTTCTCCACCCTGCTCTGTTCTTTGTCTCTCCTCCTGTCAGATTTGACTCTTTTATGTCCTTTCCAGCTGGTTCTTGAACTTCTCAAGGAGCTTCAAACACTCCTTGGTCTTCTACTTCCTCTGCTACCCTGCACTTCCATTCAAATGATGCTTTTGCTGGACTACCTATCCTCAGTCCTCTCCAGACGAGCAAAAACAATCTTGGTCTCATCTCCCTAACTTTCTCACACCTATGAGTAATAACATGCAAATATTTCTAAGCTTCAGACCCAAAGGTTGGATAACTACTAGTAACCATTGTTAGTATCTGTAGACTTAAAGACACTATAAAACACTGTGGAAGACCCATTTTAAAAATTGTCAAACTTTGCTATCTGACATATCTGACAATGTTTGAATGGACAAATAAACACCCTAGAACACAAAAGTTTGGACAGTTATGCTGTCACTAGTACAATATGTGCAGATACAAATTGGCACATTAATTATTCTCAGCCGATAGGAAATTCTGCAACACAGCAGTATATGGGGGAAAGCTGGAATGGTCTCTCAATGATTTTCACTTTTTTAAAGCACTTAATAATCATTTTAAACTGCATTTTTTCCAGAGCTTTATTTTTAGGCCGTATCAGAGACACTAGTAGCATGGGGAATCATGTATCTCAGATTTTTTAAACGGGAAACATTGTTATACACTGCCTTTAATGCAGAGTTCACATAGAAGACGCATTGCAGATTAAGCCAGTAGTTGAATTTCATGGAATGGCAAAAGATCATCCCGCACATCTATATTTTAAGTTCAACGTTATACATATTAAAGTATGCACATGTAAATGCCTCCACACTCAAACATTGTTCTTGGAAAGCAGCGATTTCAAGTCAGACATTATCATTGGTCAAGACTGAATTCTGACAGGGAAATAGCAGGATTAAAAGTGTTTCACATTAAGGTTCATAACTGATTTTAAACATGTTGTTCAAGGACCCTTGTTATAAAGTTGCGTGAGAAATGGTAGTCTGTATTTTAGATACTGGTTGTAGCTCTCGACCTCTCACCCACTAACAATGAAAGTGACATCGAATAGGCTGGTTGGCACAGATCCAACTGCCTTGGTATGGGTTGCTAAATTCTAACCTTGTGAGCTTTGATCAGCTGGTAGTAATCACCAGGTAAATATGATACACTACCATTTGGCAGCCAAGTCAAAGAAAAATACTGTTCAATGTTTTCATTAAATTAGAATCTATAACACTCCACATTTACATGAAAACTGACTATTAAAGTTTCATTAAAAGTACAGATCTATATGAAGTCACTTCAGGATGTGCAAATCAACAACAGAGACTTTAAAGGTTCTGGTTAAGATTGTTTATACCCACTTAAACATGATCAAACTTTGATATCTGACTGACATGATAAATGGACAAATAAACACCCTAAAAACAAAACTTAAGACGGTTATGATGTCAATACTGATCAATGTTCACACCTGAATTAATGTCCTGTGGACAAAAATCCTATAACAGAGCAGTCTATGGGGAAACTGGAATGATTGCTCATTGACTTTCACTTTTTTAAAGCACTTAATAATCATTTTGAACAGCAATTTTTTTCAGGGGTACATTTTTGGAGACAATCATGGAAGATCACATACCTCAAGACTTTTGAAACTAGAAACATTGTAAAATGATGCCTTTTATCTACATTAATTTCAACTGCTGTACTGCAACTTTCACTTTCTACTACAGGTTCTATTGTTGTTATTATGTTTTGTTCATTCAGCAAGATCACTTGAAAGGAAAGGCAAGTCATCCATTGCTTTTGCTTTCTGTGTTTTCTAAAGTAATTCGGACCCTGGATGATCTGAAGTCAAGATCACTCCGGCATGCACTTACTCTAAATTGAATTTCGATCCAAATCAAATCAAATGTCTACTGCACAACCAAAATGTATGTTGGAAAATGGCCCCAGTATTGTACAATGTGAGAACAGGATTTCAGTAGATACTTCTGTATTTTAGAAACCCGAGAGATAACATAACCTGAATGGGTTTGTTTGGGTAAAGTTGATAAATAAACACACAAAATATCATAAATACACACAAGACTTATTGATAAAGTACTGAAAATCACTCAGAAATAAGCAGCCATGGTATTTTGCAGATTACATTCCTTGGTCTGAGTAAGGTATGTAACATGGGAATTAATTTCATCTCTAATGGATTTGCCAGAGACCTTGATGCAGGCACAACAGACTGAAATTACTTGACTATTTATTCAGCATCCATTCAGTGGTTTCACCTTCAACTTGTTCACATGAGTGACTGAAGAGATTACAAGAAAGTTGTACAACTGCAACCATAGAGACTAAAGGTGCATTCATATTACAAATCTTCGCCAAGTTTATCTTCTCGAAGACTTTGCGAAGTTTGGCTTGATCGTTCACACTGGGGCAAAACTTCGAGAAGGTTTACTTCTCGCGAAACTTCTTGAAGATTTGGAACGCACTGCGCATGTGGAAACAATTAAAATGTACGGAGATTTTGCTACAGATTGATCAGAATTTTGTTTCTGCGATGCTCCAATATCCTTTACATTTCATATTTATTTTAATGAAAGTATACCAAGCTCACACAAAAATTGAATGAGTTTGGACGTATGTTGCTGCGTACAAAACGCACGTAAATATCCAAGCTACACGGTATACTCAAATCATAACGTATTCAACTCCATGTTTGTGTACAGTGCGCATTTATGTCCCCACACCGGAAATGTGCTGAGGCTCACGGGATATAACTTCCCAAAGTTTGTGTTCACACTCAAAATGTCGCGGGAAGTTTCTCGATGTTCGGGAAATTTCCTACAAAGTTGTGGGAAGTTTCGCAAGAAGTTTCGCAGGAAGTTTCACGGGAAGTTTGTGTTCACATTACCAAACTTCGCGAAGTTAATCTTCGGGAAGTGAAACTTCGCGAAGTTTGCTGTAAGTGTGAATGCACGTTAAAGGCAGGGGATCTCTTTTGCATGCCTAAAAAATAGCATTGTGTTAATACAATGGCATTTAGAAGAAAATGCCATCTGGGAACCTTTAGTAAAATATAGGAGCTAGAAACTCAATTTTAGTGGAATTATAGTTACTGTTAGACTCTGATATGAATTTTTTTCTCGCGAGAAAAAATATTCCTACCATAGAACGTACACTAAATGGCTATTGTTTTTCTTTCGCATTTTTCAAATTCTAGGTAATAACTGACCCCCAGATTTCACAGACATGCCTTTCATCACTAGCCTAAGGGCATGGGTTATCTTTTCCTGGTCTGCAGGGATGTCTGCAAATGAGATCCACTGCCTTTAACTGTCATGATTGATGACTAAGAAAACAGCCATCATATTAAAGCTTGTCAAGGGCAAGGAGTAATAAAAAGTGAATATGATATAAGTTTTCTTCTCAACATCATCACTCCAACCCAGTGAAAATGCATGAGGCCAAGGGCCCCGGTATCCAGCCTTAAAGCCACTGGCTAACATTTACCACAGTTAAAACAATGTGAGCTACATAATCATCCACCCTCCAAGTGTCTTTGATAAGGTCTAAAAATGAAGCCCTGAAAAATTTGTATTTCAAAATGATGATTTAGCGCTTTGAAAAAGTGAAAATCTACAAGCATTCAAATTGACCGGATTCACCTGCCCATTTCCTCCCATAGATTTACTGTGTGCAGATCTAGGCTATTTTATCATCCACCGGAGTAGACATTGTTTATTCATGCATACCTTCCCATTGGCAGCATAACTTTCCAAACTTTTGTATTATAGGGTGTTTATTTGTCCATTTGTCTATGTAGCTCAGATATCAAAGTTTGACAATTTTTTAAATTGAAACTCCACAATGTTTAGCCTATCACTTTAACAAAAGTTGATATTTCTTTTGCACCAATCTTCCCCAAATTATGAACGACAAAATTTCTTAAAATTATATTTGGTGTGACATTGAATGTCGGTGTTTTTCATAACTAAATATTTACTGTTTTTCCAACACAGTCTTGAACGTAAAAGAAATACAGTGGACAAATTTAATTAAAAACCTTTTCATGGCCACAATTTTGCTTGTGTAAAATAAATTGTCAAGTGAAGATAGAGTACCACAACCTTCTGTCTTTAATTGTCTTGTAAGTTGTACATGTTATCTGTCACAACAAAAAATAATTGTTTGTTGAATGATCTTTTAAAATTTGCAATATCTGTGCAAAAAAAACTAGGCACATGATATAGATCGTATTCCACATTTCCTCCCAAAGTATATTTCAGTCAGTATGGTTAATCACAATGGAGGAATAAAATATGCAGTGACTTCATCCATCTACTAAAACATATCGTCAATAAAATCAATGTGTGCCACAGTACTTCACACAACATTACAGCATCAAATGGGTTAAACCCAATGGCAGGTCATATGCTCTTGCCGGAATGTCAATTTCATGTCACATGTTCCGGCCACAATCAATTTAAAGAAACACGGAAGGGCAGTAGGCCAGGATTATGAGCAAAATAAGTTAATTGGTTGAGCAAGGTTAGGTTCCCTGATGCATGCCAAACAAATAACCCTAATTATATATCACACACATACCCTTACATTATTTTTGCATTCCATGTAAACAGCACATGGCCATGTCAACAATAGTTGCTGTTTTTGACTGTTTCTCAAGAAGAATGCAAAGAAGTATTTTTGATTTCCATTCTCCATAACATGAATAATTATCTGGTGGTAGTACTTGTATTTTTGGTATTGGTGTGTAATTGTTTTTACAGAACCCATTCATTTATAGCTTGGAAACAAACAGCAAGATTTACATAGACGCCTACTATACATTTAAACACAAGACAAACATAAACAGGAAGTCATACACAAAAACATACAACATATTACACAAACATGCATACACACACATACACACAAACAAACTGCATGATCTATATCTGAAATAATCTGGCAGAAATCTTTCAAATAATTATCAAAAAAATACCAGTTGTCAAATATGAAGTAAACTCATACGTACAAACACACACACACACACACACACACACACACACACACACACACACACACACACACACACACACACACACACACACACACACACACACACACACACACACACACACACACACACACAAACACACACAGCCATACACCACACACACTAATGGGTTCAGATCTAGGTTGCACATCTATAATTTTTTTAGAATGCTTCCGCTATACAGTATATATTTGGCAACATCTCTCGTGCCCACATGCTTTTACATGTGACTTCACTCGTTCTAACCTTCCCAATAGGTTCCTGTATAGGTCGGCTTGCCTTCATTATAGGATGACATGTTCTGTTTGCCTAGAGCTATCCAGCCATCAACTGACATGGGCTTCAGTAACCGCTGAATAAAGCTAACACAACATTGTCCCAAACACCCATAAATCCAAACCAAACATATAAACACCTGACACACATGTTTATATGCATGTTCCAGTTTGCTTATTGACTGAGAACACAACTGAATTTATTTTTGTGGTAAATGTGGGTACATTATTTTTATGTGTTTGTGTGTGTGTGGTGTGTGTGTGTGTGCACACCTGCATGCATGTGTGTATGTATGTTTGTATGTTTGTATGTATGTGTGTGTCTGTGTGTATGTATGTATGTGTTTGTGTGTGTGTTGCAAAACAAGAACTCTTTCTGCAAATGCTTAAAGTTCAATTGATGAGTTGTCTATAGATCTGCGTTCTGACTAAATACGTCAAAATATTTTAAATGCCTCAAAATATTTTAAATGCCACATGCAAGTGTACTATATATTTGAGATTGATTATTTTGTACTTTGATGACAAGTGTTTTCTTGTGTGTTTCGTTTTTTATTCGAAGTAAACTTGTTTACACTTCAGCTACACATATTACACACATTTTCTAAATGTTTGTACAAGGTCAAGAAGAATATTGGCATATATTGTATATAGGCCTACATGCTGACTGGAATCACACTCAACAATGTAATTCTCAGCATTACACGCACCTTGCCATTTCTGCTATTGACTCGCTTCCTTTAAAACAAGCCAAAAATACATACGAAAAAATAAAACTGCCCCCACAAAC
>JZLH01S0043839.1:3042-25020 GCA_001188425.1 Eucidaris tribuloides
CACACACACACACACACACACACACACACACACACACACACACACACACACACACATACACACAAACAAACATACACACAAGTTACTCAGGTTAAATGTACTTTTAGTTCAATTACCATTGTATATCCTTTTTATAAAGTGTAAGCTAACGTCATCGCCAATATTTTCTAAAATAGATAAAGTTTGGAAAATTATTTATTTGAGAAATTTCCTTTAGTACATACAAATACAGAAAACCCTTTAAATGACCTCGAGCAATACACACGAGAGGAACAGTATTCGAATCTTTGGTATGAGAGGACAAGCAAATGAGGATACGGACGAAATCGCGATCGACTTAGCAAGAGAGAAACTGGGTTTCACTAAAGCCGAAATCGATCGTTCGCATTGAGTACCAGGAAGTCGAAGCCAATAATTGTTAAATTATGTTCATATAATTCAAAAGTCAGCTTAATGAAAAACAAAAGAAACTAAAAGGCAGTGGTGTCCAAATCAGGAGGACCAAACAAAAACCACTGTAAAACTTCTGAGAAAAACTAGCGAACATGGAAAAGTAAAATCTGCAAGGACTATAATAAATGGACGTGTCTTTGCCGTAGGGAGAAGTAGAACCACGTTTGAAAATACGACGATAAAGAAACGCATCTTCAGAGAAAGTAATTTATTAAACTTATAGTCTCATGAACTAAAAGTACACACATCAGGGTCCGATGGTTATTGTTCATAAAATACTACAAGTGTTACTGTTTACCTCACCGAGATGTAATTTTAATTGTTCTGTTTATTTATTTTTCATAGATCCTCCACATCTATGTTAGTATTTATTATTACATTATCCTTATACATTTCAATATAAATAAGTGTAGGCCTAAATGTTCGCCTCACTGCGATCCTATTTTTCTGTTTACTTATATTTTCAAAGATCCTCCACATCTTTGCCAGTATTTATCAATACATTATTTTTAGATATCTTTATATAACTATATGCAGGTGTTTGTGTGTGTGTGTGTGTGTGTGTGTGTGTGTGTGTGTGTGTGTGTGTGTGTGTGTGTGTGTGTGTGTGTGTGTGTGTGTGTGTGTGTGTGTGTGTGTGTGTGTGTGTGTGTGTGTGTGTGTGTGTGTGTGTGTGTGTGTGTGTGTGTGTGTAGCTTTAATGCAAGCTTATTCATAATAGCGTGTTGTGTTATATTCCGTTTTTTATATGAATAATGCTCAAGATATATACTTGTATCGTTCTTAGAATAGGGGTAAGTCGTAACTTGGATCCATTTTTTTTTTGGGGGGGGGGTCCAAACCCTAAATTTACGCTTCAAGACTGGTAAATTTTTGAGAAAAAATACCTCAACCTCCCAAAAATGTATACAAAAAGGTTTTCACAGGTGTAGGGTTTGACCTCCAAAATAACATACTAACAATCTAGGAAAATCCAAGTTCAGGAAAGTGGCTATTTCCAAGATGGCGTCCAAAATGGCCGCCATGGGCCTAAAATCAGCATAAAACGGGAAATAAGTGGTCTAAATTTGTGATGTTTGTGTTTTTTCTATTTTTTTAGGCCCAAATAATCCAACGAAACAATTTAGAATGTTGTTTAGTGATGGTAAAGTCTAAATACTATATACTAGTAATTGACTTTGATGGTTCGCAATGATCTTAAAGTGAGGAGTAGGGTACATGGGCATGCGCAAACACATCCAACCACAATATGATCAAGCGCTTACTGTTCGGGATTGAAGCTTAAATGCTTAGGACAATATCGTGGTGATATACGGTTGAGGGCTGTTGTCGATCAAGTAATATGCTAATCTCATATAGTAGACATTTAGGTTTATACATGTGGGGCACATTGGGGTACCGTGGGTCAGCCCATTGAGTCTATTCAGCTGCTTATCTGAGATTTTATAGTAAGGGAAGTTAAGATTTAGGGGTCTTCCGACTAAATGTAACCTATATAAGTAATTTTGTGATTAAAAAAATACCGTTTTAATCAGCATTATTCAATGGAAATATGTGTGTGTATTTATGTCATAAGTGATAAAATATCACTTCCGCAAGCGAATGTTAAAGGAAACTTTAAAAACACGAGAAACGAATTTTCCGGTGTTTTCTCAAAAAGCAATTTGAAATAATATGTTTTGTAATATAAACATAGACAAAATTCTGCAAATGTTTATTCTGGTCATATAACCCCTTTATCCAATTTTAAATCGCTGCGTTATAATAACACCCTGTGGCAAAACTGAATTAGATTTTCACAGAGGGGCCTAATGGCGCACAGAGAGAAAATATGTGTCACGTGGATGATTGGTTTTCGAGGAGGAATTACAACATAAAATTGTTTGCATTGTTTGAATTTTGATGGTTTGAACTGTTTCATAGTAAATTGTATGGGGTAATCCTGTAAACGAACAGGAAAGAGAAGATAACACTCCGTCATAAAACCCAATTCATGATGTATATAGGTGTCATTCGTCGCAAGTAATACTGATTCAGAATATTGTGAAATATTCGTAGTAAAAAATTAATTGGCAAGTTTTACCATCACATCGTCTTCCATCGCTGTTTAATGTGTATCCACTGTTACACCTACATGTATAGCTACCCTGAGTATTGTCACAGATGTGGGCACACTGACTGGTGCCAGCGGTGCATTCGTTGATGTCTAAACAAACAAAAGTAATACAAAGCAAAAACAATCTAAATAAACACAAGAATTATGGCAATTTCTTGATTTTTTTTCTGACGTTCTTGTATAATCGCATAATTGCATTTTCTGTCTCTTAAAAGTTTCATTTATAGGAATATCGCAGTCCGTCGAATTACCCTAATGCTATGGGAATTTGGCCGTCTTAGAATTTTAAGAAAGGGAAGTAAATGATATAAATCTGAATGCTTAGACTGTACTCGTACTGTTCTACCTCATGACCATTTTGGGTGCTGGAATACCCATGTTCCATTAAATTCCCATTAACATTTTACGCTTAATATTCTTTCCTACCGTGTCGTAAATTAATTAAAGTTTACAATATGTCAAGTAAATGACGAAGATTTCTAGATTCGACAGTTTAAGTCTAGTGCTAATAACATGCACTTGCACCATGGATAGAAACTATATGAAATATAATCATTGCATCCTGCTAGAATCTAAACATACTTTACGAATTATGTAAAATTTAGTACTACTTAAAATTTTAAATACGTATGTATACAAAATACCTTCCTAACTTGAATTATCAAAGAATCTAAACTAATCGAAAGTAATCCATTCAAGATAACAGTTCTGAATATTTGGAGAAAATGTGTTACTTAACAGGCGATTTACAAGTTGTAACCAATAAAGAACTGCAGCGTTTCTTATCGGTATTGCAGGTTGTACCTGTCCATCCAGGAGCACAATCGCAAGAAAAGGCATTTACTATATTGCGGCATGTTGCACCAACGCGACAAGGATTAGAAGCGCATTCATCGATTTCTAAAGAGAAGACAAGATTTTGAATGATTATATTCGATTTGTATTATTGTAAATCAGTAAGTTTAAGTAAAACATTTTGCGCCATATCTGAAGACGTTCTGCTACAGTAATGAAGCGTATGAGGCTTTTTAATCAGTTAATAATGCTTGATAGCTAAGCATATGCATACTCGGAGATATTTGGAAATGGAAATAATCTCGAGCAAAATGCCTGAATTCATTTGTAAAGATATTTCATGGAATGCATATTAACTCTTTGCATGCTGAATCAATTCTGAGTGGATAATAATGATGATTGTTATTTAGATATTTTCTTTAAATGTTGCTTCCCTATTACATCATTGATACTGATAATTATTCTATAGATGTTGCTTAAGCATCATGACCATTTGTTAGCTTTTCTAGTACAAACGTAATGGAGAAAACTAGTTATTACTATTATTGAATTTAATTGTACGAATGTGCAAAATTGCAACATTCGTGTGCAAAGGGTTAAGAGCGATTTATTCTTCTAATCTTCAAAATAGCACTACAACACCGCATTGTTTAATTGCTGTCACTGTTATTATTGTTCGTGCATTATAAGATGTGGGGGATGAGACCCACATTCAAATGCGTAGTCGGCAAGCTCTTGAAGCAGTGGTAAAAAGAAAGGAAATAGGGAAATTAGAAAGAAAGAATGAAATACAAACTAACTTATACGCAAAACTAAAGAGATATTATGATAGTATGTAGGACCTGTTGAACACAAAATGAAATACTCAAACAAATGGATAATGATCCCAGTTGTTACCATCACACATTCTTCCATCAGCATTCAATGTGTATCCACTGTTACAGCTGCAGGTATAGCTACCCGGAGTATTGTCACAGATGTGCTCACACTGACTGGTACCAGCGGTGCATTCATCTATGTCTAAATAACAAATAATCAATAAAACCAAACGAAAGCAAAATAAAAGCAGGAATAATCGAGAATTCTTGAGTTTTCTGACGCAACTACAAGGCATAACTGGATTATATTTCGTCTGTCGGACTTTCGACCTACTGGCTGAAGGTGTCGTTATATAGGGTTTTCCTAAATAAAAGATATTCGTAGTTCAAAGGTTATCCATTTTATAAATGCAAATTTTGATACCGTTTAAACTAGTTAGGGGAAGGTAACTACCTAACTTTCCTTTGACACCTTGCATACATCATCTCTACCACGGACCACTGAATTGGACGCTTCTGAAGTGGTAGATACAAAATCCATTTTTCCAAGTTTTACCATGTTACATGAAAATGCATCAACCAATGCCGATCATACAAAAGAATGAGGGGGTAATACGTGCCTGACATTGCAGCTAGAAAGTGTAATTGCTTTCTTCTAGCATTTTGTTTGAATCCGTTTGCATATATTGCTTACGGATCAAGCTAAAAACCATACAAAGCAATTGCTAGTTTTTTATGCATACAAGCCAATTACACTGCTAGACAAAAATGTAGAATTCAGTGCCACTCATCTCTCAATTTTTATTCACTCAAAAAATGGGAGAAGGTATGTGCTCACCAAATATTACAGCTAGACATAAATAATGTTACATAAAATTAACTCTCAAAAATCTAAGAGAGTGGATAGCATTTCAATAGATATAATTTGAACAATAAGCAGGTATTTAATAATCCCTAATCTTCAGCTTCAACTCTTCTCACGTGTCTGGCAATCCATTCGCATCTTCCTGCATGCATGAAAGAAGTGTCTATAATTTTGCCGAAACAGTAAACTGAATAAAAATAATGAATTGAATTTGGTGGAGCCAAACTCTGCCTGTGGTCAATGACAAGGAACACACTGTCTACCGTGCATGTCTACGGGACTATAGCCGTCTTTGATATGAAACTTTTCTTTGGGAAACAAACGAGCCATAAAGTTTGCTTCTCTGATAAAGGGAAACAAATAAAATCCGACTTATTACACTGATTGAAATCTACTGAAACTCTTCTACCTCAATGCCGTTTCGATGATGGTAAAACAAACACATTATAAGAGATACTAGGAATTAGACTGTCTTATTTGTATTGCCGGCAATGCACCTGATGAACACATCTTGCTCTAATGAAATAAAAACTATCTTTTGTCAGCCTAGCGAAGATCGATCCGTATAGATTTTAGGGTAACAAATGATAATAACTATGATTACATCGTAATATTAATCATTCAATAATCTGCGTAATTTTCTTTGAAGTGAGCAATGACATTTTAGGAAGAGCAAGGCGACTTAAGATGCAATTAATAGGTATCAGGCCTATATATTCCTTCATTTTCATTCAATTTTGGGTATAAGGCCATCAATCTTGACATTGTAATTTGAGTGGCGGTTATAATTAATATATAAAACAAAATCAAATGAAACGTAATGTACATGTTACAGCATCGACGGCATTTTTGCTTTATGCAGCGAGAATAACATGTAGAAAGAAGAAGGAAGTATAAGAAAATATAATAGACTTGAATTTGTTAATGTCGTAAATTAGGTGAATCGCACACGTTCACAAATGAATGAGAAATACTACATCCTTTATGATCTAATGGCACTTCCCACATTATCAACACCATAAATTCAATGAAATAAAGATTGGCAGGACACCTAGCTAGGAGGTGCAACAAGCAAAAGTAACAAGCTGGACATCAAGAAACCATACAAGAAGTAGAAGGGCAGAATAGGAGATGGAGAGATGACATAACAACTTACTGTGGCATTGCATGGCAGAGTTAGCACAGGACAGGGTGACGTGGAAAATTAGTGAAGAGGCCTTCCTCCTTTATTGGAACGAAATAGGCTGAAGGCAAGGCAATGCAAGGCTTCCCACCATTTTTTTTTGCATGCACGCGCGTGTACACTTGCATTAATTTTTCAAAGATTATACACAACAAAGAATACGTGGAGTGAGGCTTACAGCAATCCTTTTTTTTTTAGGGAATAAGCTCTTGATTAGTGAAAGTGACCTTAACAGTATACAGGGTGGCCCAGAAAGAATGCTACGCAGTATGATCGCTAATTCTTCAAACATTATCGCGCCCAAAATGTCATTAATTTTTTATTTCGTTGGTTAGAACATTCTTTTCCAATTAAAATGAATTACAAGATCATGATTTTGACTAAGGACGTTTTGATTCTAGGGCATTTTTCGGAGGCAATGCAAAATTCCCAAATTCCCAAATTATACCAATTTTTCAACAGCGGCGGTCATCGGAAACGCCAGAATATTACTGGCTGTCTCAGCTAACCATACCGCGCCGCATACCGGACAAAACAGCAATGGACAATACGGCTGATAGCCATCGCATTTCATAAAGGAAGCACGATGGCGAGCTATGTCTCCATTTCATCGCGCCTTTGTCCGGATTATGGTTAGCTACGAGACGCCAGAATATCTGGCGTTTCCGATGGCAGCGCCGCCGTTGAAAAATTGCAAATTTGGAAATTGCATTTGCCTCCGAAAAAATGGCCCTAGAATCAAAAACGCTTTACTCAACAGATCACATGATCATTGGTATCATTTTATTGGAAAACAAGACATTTTCTAGGCAACGAAATAAAAATTAATGACATTGCCGGATAATTGTTGAAGAAATATAGCGCATTCATACTCGATAGCATATCTTTCTGGGCACCCTGTATATAGGTCTTCAATAAGTTTTTCTTAGGAAGAGTTTAATAGGCAAGTGCGCCTGGATTTTTTGTTCAATTACACATTAACATTAACCATCACCTATATATAATATAATGATACTAAGATGAGCTGAACATTTATCTTACAGAACGTGTTGCTGGAAAGATCAATAACCAATGGTACAAGTAAGCAAGTCCATTGTAATTTGCGCATATGCAGATAGAGGGCATCAGTACACTGCAAAGACAGGGGTGTTAAATTTAACACCAAGGGTGTTGTACAATTATGAATACCAGACGTGTAAAACTTTAACACCACGAGTGTTATTTTAACCCAAACGAATTATACACCAAGAGCATTGGCTTTAACACCAAGGGTGTTGAAAATCAACACTTACCCGGTATTCATATTGTGCAACACCTTTGGTGTTAAATTTAAAAGTTTTTGCAGTGTGCAAAGCACTAATTTTATGAATACTTGATAAGCATTAATGTAGGCTATGTTACAAAATATTCATGTATGCACCGGATAGACGTGGACATGTAAAGGTGAAGGTATTCTTACAGCAAAACAAAGGCAATTCCTGCGCCCTCCATCACTACATGAATAGCTGCTCGCAAATGTAATACTTGAGACCTATTCTACTCTTCATGATCTTTGGTATCATGGGGTCATTCGGGACATTTAAAACTGCGAACAGGCTTATTCGGTCATCCAGTTTCTTCCACAGACAAATATTCTTCTAGATACCCTGACGCCTTTTTCATCACAACAGGCAGCTTATTAACATTGTTGAAAAAAAAAACGAAACAGGAAAAGTAACCTCAAGCTGATATTTGCACAAGCACCATGAAACCTGGGTAAAAATACTTGTAAAAGTACAAAGTGTACGGTCAGACTCAAACTCACAAAAAGATCCCTTAATATTACGTTTTATGTGCATATTGTGGACATTACTCGTAAATTTTACGACCTTATAACGTGTGATTGTGATATCCAGATCATCTTTAATCAGAACGGCAAATTTCCATGACTCTGGCATCAATATGACACATAAACGTTAGTGTCAGAAACCAAAACTTGGTGCTTTTATTAATTCTACACTTACTGATTTGATGAAAAAACATCTCTTCCAAAAGCCATATTTTGGCTAGCACTCAAATTGGCAGTAAAATGAATGATGTCAGCGCTAATATGAAAAACTCATTCATTTAAGTTACCGCGAAGCCCATGTTTGTCAATAATAGATAATTCAAATGTAGAAAGTACTCATGAGGTATTCATGTAATACATACCAACACAACTGGATGACGTGTAGCCAGGGCAGCAGACTGTCCTACTGTAGGCTTGCCGTACTGTTCGATATTGAGGACTATCGCAAATGAAAGAGAACATAGACATTCTGAACGTGGACATGATGGAGGAATTATCCCTTCTTGGTAATAATGATTAGGTGAAAGTATCACAAATGCACCCCGGGGATGGGGGGGGGGGCACTGTCATTACAAGTTGTACACCATGCGGGTGGATGGACTTTCACAATGGCCCGTAAACAAGTAATTATCTGTAGATCTCGGAATACCCTAAAGAAGTATTTAAGTCTGAAAGCAAACCCTTTTAAACTAATCCTTCTGTTAATACCCCTTTTCCTGATTGTGGCGATTTTGATACCCTTTTCACTGTACGTGCGTACATCACCCGACCGTGAAAAACACATTTTTTTACGCGTTTTTCACACGCGCATGGAGTACACCTTGTAATGACAGTGCCCCCCCCCCCCCCCGGAATGCCATCTAGTTAACCCATGCCCTATATATCGCAAGGCAGGCGTGATCTATTTTTCGCATTGGGCAGGGGTTGGGGGCAAAAGTAAGGAAAATGCCAAAAAATAAGGCGCGCTCAGCGAGCAATCTTGCAATAAAGAAATTTAAGTTTAAAATTGTGTATGTAAAATAGTATTTTATAAGTTAAATGATTGTACACTGCTTTTAAATACTTCCTTGCATTATGTTTTATGATTTTTTTTTGGAAATTGTTGTTGGAGTGGCAAATCGATATATTGCCCCTCCCCAATATTTTCACTTCGATAGCAACTACCCCCGTGCCCCTCTCCCGGGATTGACGCCCTTGAGCAATTGTATGGTAATAACAGTCCAATACGACACATTTAATATTTACGACGGACGATGATCAAAGATGAGGCAGGCGACATTTTGATTCCCCGCCTTATTCTGACATGTGCGGGACAAAAAGGTATGGGGTAACACCGTTAGAGGGGGCCGTTAAATAACACCCACCACTTCCTATTGGTCTTGACGTGACGTAAATAATTAGTTTTTTTATAGGCCATTGCATGAATCATAGTAATTAAGTTATTTACATTGGATGAGCACATACACTCCGCTTCCGCTGACATGGACCTTGATAGTACATCGTATAACTCTGTGTCACTATCCGGTATGACCTGGATAACAATACAATAATACAAATTATAACCGTCATAAGTTTCGTGAATTCTGGTTGGTCAAAAATATGTCACATGATCAAAAAATAAACACAGTATATTTGGATGAGCGAAAAGTTATATTCACTTATTCAAAGACATCTATAATATATGTACTTAAAATCTGTTTATAGTACATCTGGATAATGCGTGTGTTCAACAAAATTGTACGGTACGCTATTCTTTCCGTGCGCGTGTACGTGAGATATATCGTAATATGTCAGTATGGAAGCCTGCCAAAATCTAAGGTTAATACTATGTTAATTTTGTCGAGTTTGAGTTAGGATTACAGTTAAAATAGGAATAAGGGATAAATGAATGCTAAGTAGGTTTATTAATTTGGTACTCGCCTAACTAGAGTATACGCTAATGGAATTGAGTCTTTTTCCGTACCGCAAATGAAATGTCGAGCAGGTGCCTGCATGCACCACACTTACATACGACGTACTCGATGCAAACGCAGTGCAGCTAGGCGGAGCCTCGCAGTTACGAACGTGTGTGAATAATGCTAACGCGACGTTATTCTTGCCATGCTTTGGGTTGGAATTACTTTCAACCTATTCTTTATCGCCATTCTGCCCATTTGTAGCATTGGATCTACCCCTGATTCGGATTTAAAGCTCTAGATTGCCTTTGCTTTGCCTGATTCGAGTCACCTGCCCCCCCCCCCCAACCGGGCCTGGCCCCAGTGCAGTGTAGTTTGTCTTGGTTGGCCTGCCGCAACGAACGTAGAGCATGCATTCAGGACAAGGGGCACCGTCAGTGAATTTCCCTTTTGTTGTTTCCTCACTTTATGCAGTTTCCCTGTTCGATAACGGTATTATGTTCTGGTCTGAGAGTCTCTGTTTGAAACTATGACGCCCTCGGTTACGTGGACTGTGTATTACATGCCCTCGAAGCTGTGCCCCTGGGGAAAGTACAGCCCACGTAGCCACGGGCTCGTATAGTTTCAACCAGAGACTCTCGCATATTTGTATAATACCAAAGGATACATGATGACTTACTCATAAGGCGTATTGTTAAACTTAGACTAGTTTTAGTATAAGCATTACTGGAAAGTGAAAACATTATGCAGAAAACCTATTAATACTACCAAAACTGGAAACTTTGATATAAGTCATGGTCATGCTATTTCAACCATAATTATGTACCACTTTTACATCATTTCAATTTATTATTATTGCTTTTCCCAGTTCTGTGACAAAATGAACTCAAAACTTAAATTTTGAAACAAAAAGAGACTTCGTAGAACACGAAATGGATTTCGTACCATACAAAATGGATTTCATGATACACAAAATTAATTTCGTCGCACACGAAATTCCTATTGTTACAAAGTGGTTTTCGTCACACGCGAAATAGATTTCATCGCACACACAATGGATTTTGTAGCACCATGGTATTCCGTGGTATACGAAATAGCATATCAATTCTAGATGTAAATTTAAGAGGCACAGGGCGCTATCTCTCCCTCAACGCGAACTGCCCCATAGAATTTTGTGATATTTTGCAGGGATTTTCATTTTTTTTTATTGTGGCCAGCAAATACATCCTTATATCATAGTTCGCATGAATAACATATTGAAAATAAATAAAAAGTTGTCACTTTTGTCAATTCGAAATCCATGTCAGATGAAATTCCTGTACAATATTGACAATTTTGCGCATAACACAAGGATACTGCGCCGCTTTAGCGGCTCATTACCAGGGGTATTACATAAGCTTGCAAGTATAAGTACTGGGGTATATAATCAGAGGGCCCCCGTTGCGAGAGAACATAAGTCAACCCCGTTTGAATCTTATTAATAAAAAAAGTATGGAGAGATTGGCCAAATTATGGGCATTCCTAGCGCTATTCTGACACCCCCCCCCCCAACTGTAATTTCATAATGATAAAAAAGTTAGGCCTCTCTCACTCTTTCCTATTATTTTTTTTGGGGGGGGGGTGGGGTGGGGGGCAACTGTCCTTCATCTTAAATTGTACCCACAATTTCTCGCGCACTACGATGATCGACGATCACATTTGCTCATATTTTCCGAAAACATTTTGATAATAAGAAATGCTCATTACTTTTTGGTTTGCGAAACAACAATTTATATTCTTTTTCGATATCTTAAAAGAAAGTATAGAACACACATTCATCGCATTAAACATTTTGCAAAGAGTTCAGCGTGTAAACATCACACGTGACATCAATCTTAACATATGCCCGAAAGAATGATGTGCATTATTTGTTTTATAACGTGACCATTTTATATTGTTTATATGATTTGATTGCGATCGATACAAAAGATTTACTGTTTGGTGTGGTACGATTCATGAATAAAGGAGTAATACGGGGGGGGTGGCAAAATTTCTTTTGATTTTATTAAATGGAAAAAACTATACATACGTCACTTCATTACTACAGGTACTCTGAGGTTCTACGACTCCTGAGAACGCCAGGAGCAACAGCGGAGTAATAGTAAGCCAGGTCAGCTTCATGTTTTACACCGATTGTGTCATCGCCAAAACCTGCCACGAATAAATACTTAAAACAATCATGAATGCCGGTTAAACAATGTGAATGAATGAATGAATGAATGAATGCGTTTATTACCAGAAAACAAACAAGATAAAATACATGTAACAGAACTGAGTTGTTTTACACTTGTTTGGTAAAAGGACTCTACGGAAATAGCAAGTTCTGCTAGTAAGATGTAGAACCTTTTTTCAGCTAAATACAATATGAATACACTTCAAATATTTAGCATGAAATAGCATGAAATAAACAATACAACCAGAAATATGTTATACAACGTGAATGATTATATCTTACTGTTAGGTGCTTTGGAATAAAACTGAATACATGTGAGTAAATTAAGCACACAGTATAAAACAACCATAAGTGGAATACAAATTATAAACAAAGTAAATGAAATAGTTATAATTATATATCAATATTCTTGTATGAAGCTATTTTAAGGATCTGTGCGAAAAGACTGGATACTTTTTAGCTGTTTTACATTCTCTGGAAGATTATTCCAGATTTACGATCCCATGAATGAGATTGGGGTTTTACCATGTTCCGTTTTCACCCTTGACAAAAGTAAAATTGTTGACTCTTTTTGTCTTGTACTATAGCAATTTTCAAAAAAAATAATAATATTCGTACACTGATTGGAGAAGTCTGTTACATATAAAAATAAAAATCGCTACAGAATGTTTGTACAGTTTGCATAATTATGTCCGGAATACCTAATGATCGAAACAAGGGTGATGATGGAGTCATTCTCGTATTAAATGTGATTGCTCTCACTGCCATTTTCTGTGTAATATGTATCTCATGCAGTGTTGTTACTGGGGCAAATCCATTCCAGCCCTTATGAAATATGAGATTGAATAAAAGGGTGATATAACAATACAAGTACAGGTTTTGGAACAAAATGTCTCAATCAATATATAATTCCTACCTTCCTACGAATTACGTTACTTACGTGATCAATATGTTCACTCCAAATTAAGTAGTCGTCAATATAATATTCTGACAAATAAAATATCATGTACTTCAGTAACTTATCATTTTTATATATATATACCTCACCTTACACACTAACTTTCTTCCTCTTAGGCTTAATTCCCCCCCCCAAAAAAATAGCTTTCTTTATGTAAAGAGTGATTTTGTTGGCATGACACCATTCACTAATTGGTTTTAAATTATCTGTTATTTTAGATAAATAATTTGTTTTTGCTGTGATGGAAAAGAATGACAAATATTGAAATCATCTGCAAACAGCCTGCAGTTGACTGGGGTAAATCCTTGATGTATACCAAAAATGATATAGGACCTAATACGGAACCTTGAGGCACACCAGAAGCAATTGGTGAAAGGGAAGATGTTACTCTGTTGTGTTGAACAAATTGAAAGCGATTATTTTAGGTAATCACGAAACCAATCCAGTTGTATGCTTCGAATGCCATAATTTCTTCAATAGAATATCGTTATTTATTGTGTAAAAAACTTTGGCAAAATCTATAAAAACAAACAAACAAACTATTGTTACATGTCTACATTTTGATATTGAATCAGTTGGTCGGCTAAACTGATCAGTGAAAATTTTGTGGTGTGTTTTTCCCTAAAACCATATTGGTCTATAATTGCCTGAATCAAGTTTATTGCCCTTCTTGCAAATAGGACTCATGGACCTTAGCTATATCTTCACTTCATATAGAATCAGGGAAGACACCCGATTGTAGAGACAAATTAAATATGTAGGCGAGAGGTTGTGACAGATTATGAGCACCATGTACATAAGTTTTACTGGGATATTGTCATGTCCACAAGACTTTTTTGTATCACATTTCAATAGTATATTCTCGACTTCTTCACTTAAAATTGGAACCCAATGAAAAGAATCTTCTACAGGAGTACATAAGTATTTCTCATTATGTACGAGTAACGTTGGACATATCTATCTTTCCAGCTAACTGTGTGCCAGTGGACACAAACAACTTGTTAAATACCTCAACAATGTCATCTGGTGTGCAATACTCATGAACTCCAGCATCATCTTCAACTTGCAATTTCTCAACTAATCCTTTGGGATTTTTTTCTGATTGCCCAATAACTCATATACTGTTTTCCATGTTTTGCTTGCGTTACCATCATACGTTTCAAACAACTGACCATAATACAGTCTCTTCGCATATCTGAGAACAGATGTTAGTACACTTCTATATTTCTTATATTTACTGTATACATTAGTATCCAAATTAGATGAATAAACCCTTGAATAAAGTTGATGTTTCAGTTTAATACTCTTCTTTTGTGATCTTGTAATCCAAGGTTTACTCTTGCATTGCCTTGTGGACCTCTCTACAAATGGAGCATGCATATCACATGTTTTTTCCAGAAGTGTAAGAAACTTTGCATAACCGACATTAACATTTGTGCAACTATAAATTTCATTCCAAGGTAAATTAGCAAGATTACTCATCTTTCTGATCTTTCCTGTAATCTTTGAAACTGATTTTATGACCACGCATGTCATTATAACGTGTATTTGTAAACAATGCACAAATAGGAAAATGATCTGATAAACCAGTCAGTATTACACCTGCATAATTTTTGTCTACCCATAAATTTGTGTAAATATGATCAATGAAATTTTGTGAATTGTGTGTTTTGCGAGTTGGAGAAGTGATTATTTGCTTCAGGCCTAGATATTAAACACAACCAAAAAATCTTCAGATATACAAAATATACTACTTAAATCAGTATTAAAGTCATCCATTGGTATACAGTGGTGCCTGTCAATCTTAAAAGTATTTAGTGTATCAAAAGTGACTGCACATGATGCAAAGTTAGGCCAAACTATTTGATGTTGTAAATTGTTCAAAAGGTAGAGAGTGTTACACAATACGAGGACCTTTGTATTTTTTTTGTGTAGACTATTGCAACCACGATGTTTCTTTGAACATGTTCCCTTTTATCGGAAATAAGCAGATGCTGCCCATTTCATTCCTCAAAAGAGGACTTGGATACGCCATAGATCTTGTATAAATGTGAATTGGAAGAAATAAAAAAAACAACGACAAAATCCACCGTATATGTAACAATGATTGCATTACTGCCACGAAATAAATTTTGTATCTCCATTATCATAAAGACATCTTCCACCAATATACAATATAGTAACAAATGGTAACAAGTTTTCCTGCACCTCAACGTATTTCAACGCACATGTACATTAAATACAATTACCAATATTAAAACATACTTATTTTTTACAAGATTTAAAAAAAAATACCCTTGCAAAGATATTAACAAGAGGTTTCTTTTCCATTTCAGCACTCCATGGACTAATATGATCATACAAACACTCCTAGTTGTTCTACAAACTGAAAATGTAATTTAAGTGTTCCCTAGTTAAGAGCAAAGCAAATGGGACTGGGTATTCGATCCGGTATTCGATAGCCATTCCTCTTCTCAACAATGGTTATTGTCGGCAGATTTCCAGAAGACTAATGGGGGACCCATGCATTGGATTATTGACTTAGTTTGAAAGGCATTGCAGTCGGACTCCCTCAATGTATGTATTTATATGCATATGATGCTCACATTCTACGAATAATTGTTATTATGGTGAAAATCTTACCTTTTATTAAAAACCTCAACAAAACATTCATGAACAAATGCTTATCTTTATTATTGCACATTAATTGAATTCATTAATATTAAAGGCATCGTATAACAATGTCTCCAGTTTAAAAAAATCTGAGCTACATGATTCCCCGTGCTTCCAGTGTCTCTGATACGGTCTAAAAATGAAGCCCTGAAAAAAAACTGCAGTTTCAAACAATAATTAAGTGTTTTTAAAAAGTTAAAATCATTGAGCGCCCTTTTCCCGTTTTCTTCCATACACTGCTGTGTAGCTGAATTTTCATCAGCTGAGAATAATTCATGTGCCGAGTTTTATCTTGACATATTTTAAGAGTGACAACATAACTGTCTAAAGTTTTGTGTTCAAGGGTGTTTATTTGTCCATCCAAACACTGTCATAGCAAAGTTTGACCATTTTTTAAATGGGGCTTTCACAATGTTATATAGTGTCTTTAATGCAGAGTACCTATTCACAACGATTATTCTGTACATATTTTTCACACTTTCCTATCCCCTACAATATAAAATGTGAGTAAAAGCCTCACAAACAGCCTAAATTAAAAAGAAAATAATATGCATTTACTCAGCATCCCAAATTTTCAAATGTTTCATAATATTACTAAAAAAAAAATCCAATACTGCTTACCTTTTGCATAAGCGCATGTAAAAACAAAAACAAATTCACAAAAAAGTTGTCAAACAGGAAAAATACAGCAAAACTCTACAAATGATAAATACTTACTGAATATAGAAGAAATATTGTTTGTGTTATTATCAGACTGATACAGCCCCGTCTTCTCCGCACCAGCATACGCCAGTGTACACTGACGACTGGGGTAAACTGAAAACAAGACCTCCAAACATGTTCACATTCTGTCAACAGGGAAGTGATCTCTGGGCTTGCAATGTCAAAATAAACGTTGTTACAACGTTCACCTATTAATGTTTTGACCGTCACACCATCTGTTACTGAGGTTTCGCAAAAAAAAAGGTTTATTACGGAAAGTGCGGATACATTTGCTAGTAACAGATCATTACGCTTATAAAATTGTACATAAAATGCATAAATCCGGTATTTGCATCAATGAAACTTTCAGGAAGTTGTTTTCATTCAACTTGCCTGAAAACTGTAGACTCGTATTAGCACAATAACAATTATTAAATAATATTGATGTCTCCTTCCCAAGTTATAATGATTTCATTGTACCCCCTTCATATCAATATAGGCCTACCCGATCGCAATCCGGAGCTGCTCGGGTGCTGCTCTGGATCAGCACTCCTTCTTAAACCCCTTCAAATTAACTTGAAAATACCGTATCAACACCGGACTGACTCAAATTAACCGTATTGCGTCCACTCGCCACATCCACCTTCTCGTCCTTCAATATATGACATCTCAACTAACGCTTGCACCACAATCGAAGCAAAGCAACCTTTGCCTGGTAATATATTGTAAGTTTTGAAAAGGCGTTCTTGTGAAGGTTAGTTGGAACGTATTATGGATTTCTTTCACAACTAAACAATATTTACTGATTACGAATCAATCTTTACATCACCAATGTTGGATATGTTGGTGATAATGTTTTACTGAAGCAGGAAATTGGATGACAAACACGGTAGTTGATAGGTGTTTTTCCAGCCCCGGATGTTTTTTAATGTATTTTTTAATGGGTGGTTGAACCTCATTTATTATTTTTATATCACCCTTTCGATCCAGGAGCCTGTTAATGTTTCGGCAATATTCAAATGATTGCAGACGGTGCTTAGCATTTAAACATTAGAAAGTGATAGCCATTTAGAAAATGTGTGTTTAGATTATTGACACCTATTGTTTAGAAATTGGACAGCTATGTTTAGTGATTTGACACACGGTTTTAGCCTCTGAACATGTGTACAATGTTCGGAAGTGTTGTTTTTACTCGGTTTGAACAGGTTTTACAGTGTATGAATATCTGGCTTTTCATAGGTATTGGCATGCACATTCAATTCCGAGCAGCATTTGAAATGCATGGATGAAAGCTGATCTGGCGTCATGACAAAATGAATCGATTCGGTGATTTATATTAAGAGGCAATTGTGACAATGTGACAATGCTTCCTCGTTTTCTGTCTGCTCGCACACCGGCGTGCCACTTTTTTTCCGGTTTAGAAAAAAAAATTGAGGCAAGGTACTGGCAGTAAAATGTTTAACTCGCTATATCTTTTAGAGCTGCATCGTTCGAAATAATCTACAGCAAAGTTCATTTCATGCACTTTACATTGATAAAAGATTAATTATGATTATTTTAGGTGTCATAATTATTGGGGCAACACGAAATGCCCCCCACCCCCATATTTTCATTGGGGCGACTGTCCCCTGCACCACTTTCACAGATCGACGCCCCTGCGATTTCCTTTTTTTTCCAAAAGAAGTTTCTATGTAGTGTGATAGCGCTACGCGGTGTCCTGCACAGTGATCGAAACACATATTAATTCAAGACGTACCGCTTACCGGTAATTTTGGACAGTGGCGTACCGTGGGTCAGCTCATTGGGGGGGCACCCAGTCGCTCAGCCGAAATTGCATTCTCAGATGGTGGATTTTAAGCGCTGCGAACGCTAAGTATGCGATATAGGGGCGGGGATAGGGGTACACTTGTCAAGGTTTTTGTTTGTTTGTTTGAAAATGTCTCCCAATTCCATAATTTTGTAATAATAAAATCGACGTTTTAATGTATAGGCTTATTTCATAGTGAATATTATGTTTGTATGTATGTCATAAGTGGTGAAAAGGCAATTCCGCGAGCGAGCGTAGCGAGGAGCGGTTTGGAAAACTTTGAAATTCTAAGATGAAAAATGCGTTTTGCAGGCCCCTAGCCATAATATTTCAAAGGAGGGGGTGCGTATAAGTAAAAAAAAAAAAGGACCTATGTCGAAGGGGGGGGGGACAGACCACCCTGGTGGGTTCCAGGGGCCCACCTTATAGAATTCCAAGTAGGGTCCCTGTCCCATGTGGGAGTAATGGAGTTCCGCTCCCTGAAGCTTAACTGTCACTTTCATTTTACATAGAAAATATTTGTTTGTATGTAGGGTGATGTTCGTTATTCCCTAGAAGGTTCGTTATGCAGCCGAAGTGCTCGAACACGTAGCCTTCGAGTAATGAAGCCTTTATTTTCGTTTTCCGGCACTTAACGAACATCGAGGTATCAGGCAATTATAACGTGTTTCGGAATTACGAACCTTCGGAAAACGCAACCTTGCGAATAACGAACCTTCGAAATAACGAACTGTAAGCCGCAAACGGTGCTGAAAACACTACCCTTTTTCCAAAGACGTCGACTCGCACGCCAGAGGGCTGGAAAAGGGACCGTTTACGGAACGCTTTTTTCTGGACGCGGTGCGTAGCAGGCGCGTGTGGAGTAGGACCCCCGCCCCCCCCCCGGGCGTGTGCGCCGCAATTTTGGCAGTGGCATTTGTAATTCAAATCGGAGAGGGGTTATATGACCTGAATAACAGTATTGCATATCTGGTTTGTATGCAAATTGCAGTATGAAATATTTCTTAATTACCAGGACCGGTAACCGGGTGGAGGGATGCGTTTCAAAAGCACGTAATTCTTATAATAAGGTTTTTGATTAATTCCTTGAATGAAGGCCTCTAAATTTCACGAAACAGGTGATGACAGGGGTCCAAAATAGTCCCTCATAAACCGCTAGAACCATGAGCTCCAGGGCGGCTCCGCCCTGACCCCCGACATATTACCGCCATGATATCGACAATTATCTGGCCTATCAGCAGTAGGGGGGAGGGTTTCTTTGTTTTTATTTGTTGTCGACAGTAGTGCCCCATTTTACAAAAGCAAAAAGTGTTATCAAAAAGGTCAGCAATAAGTCTTTAATAAAACTTGATCGAAGACTCAATGCTCGAGCTTCAGCTTTCAGGGGGCTCCGCCCCTGATCCGACGCCGAGACAAATCACCACACGTTTTAGAAAAAATGACCTGACTGAATTTACAACAGAATTATTTGACAAATGGAGATGGTTTTAGTTTATTGTTGACTGTCCAACTTTCAAGAAAATACTGTTAGGCAAGAGAGACAAAATATCCCTTATGAAACTGCTACCAAGCAGTGAACGTCAGGTGGGGTGGAACCCTCCTGACCCCACCTAGGATGGGACGCCTACTGGAATTCTATAAGGTGGGCCGCCTGAAACCCCGTCCATTAGGATGGTCAGCGCCTTCCTCGACTGTCATACCATGTAGGTCCGTTTTCTTGACTTAATACGCATCCCTATTTGAAATATCAATGGCTATAGGGGCCTGCAAAACTCATTTTTCTGCTTGGAATTTCCAAAGTTTTCCAAAAAACCGCTCGCGTCGCAATACGCTCGCAAATCGCGCATTGCTACATACAAACAAAATATTCCTATGTAAAGTGAAAGTGTAGTTAAGCCGCTGAGCTTCAAGGGAGCAGAACTCCGTATACTACCCACCATTGCCCCGACTCACTTGACCGGGGACCCTACCTGGAAGTTCTATAAAGGTGGCCCCTGGAACCCACTTAATGGTTTGTCTGTTCCCCCCCCCTCCTTTATGAAATATGCATGGACTTGGGGCCATGCCAAAACGCATCTTTTCATCTTAGAATTTCAAAAGTTTTCCACCGCTCGCTCGCTACGACCTCGCGTCGCGAATTGCCTTTATTCAACCACTTAATGACAATGGCATATCACTATAAATAAGCCATAAACAATTAAAACGTTCGAATTTTTTTATTACAAAAATTATGGAATTGAGGGAACTTTTTCAAAAGCAAAATCAGATAACAAAACCGCTTGACAAGTGTAACCCTATCCCCGCCCGGCTATATCGCACGGCTTTAGTCGTTCGCAGCGCTTAAAATCACACCATCTGAAATGCAATTTTCGGCTGAGCAACTGGGTGGCTCCCCTCAATGAGCTGTACGCCACGGTTACGCCATGAACATGAATGGTCCGACTTTTCGAGACTTTAACCCACCCCCTCCAAAAAAAAAAATAAATAGATGAATGAAATGAATAAAATAAAATAAAATAATGAAAAATCTATCTTGGCCGTAAGAAACAGTTTATCATGTTTGCTATTCCAAGGACATACGTGCGTTAAATTTGAAAATCCGTCATTAAGAAATGTGTGTGATAACGTAATATGAATTACTATTTGTGCATTCATTATGAGGAGCTATACATTATTTCAACTCGCCTGTCTGGTAAGTATTACAACACTGCGTTGTATACCGTGTACAACGAATAGGAGAAAACAAACACATGTAATATTGATAACGGACAAATACGCGTTCCTGCTTCGTGTTAAACGTCACAGGTCCATATAGTAGGCAGAATCATTAGGGGTCAACAGAAGAGATGAATTTCCGAAGAAACATCACAGTCATGGACAAAAGTTTAGGAATATGTTTTTTTTTTTTTATACGAACCAAATACAGTGTTCAATTCATATCACAACAGGGGCGTAGAGCTGGTTTTTGACGGCATGGGGAAGGTGCCAGCATTTTGCGGAGGTGGAACTAACTTGGTGTGGGGAGGTGACATCATAGGGAGGATGGAACTTAAAGTTGAGAAAATAGGCGTTGAAAGCAGAAAAGGTGGTGAAACATTTTCCTTTTATGATTGCCAAGGCAGAACCCTTTGGCTCTGCGGGGGGGGGGGGGGGGGGGTGCACAGGTGCACCCAGTGCACAACCACCCGCCAGCCTACGCCCGTTGTAAATCAAACAGCGTTTCTCTGTCTCTGATAAAAACCCGAGGGGGGCGGCGCCACGGGGAGGGGACGGGGAGGTGGGTGGAGACGCTGCCGTCCGTATTTTTTTTTATTTTTTCAAAATTTTATTAAAATGATTGGAAATTTTACACACTGTTTTTTCGAAAATTCCGCCCTATATGTTGATTGATATTGGCTAGTAAAAGATAAAATGGGCGGGCAAAAATGCCTTCTTGTCGTCCGTCGGGGCCACTTGCCGTCTCGCTTGTCCGACGCTGTTTTGGGCCTTGCAGTTTGGCCTGGTAAATAACAATTTTTTTGGCGGCAACAATTTTTCCTCGACAGGATTTCGCCCACTCCTAAAATTTTAGCAACTCTCTGGCGCCGCCCACTGAGTAGAGGCTGCATTTGAACTTAGTAATGATACTCTTCTGGATGGGTGATTGCTGACTGTAAATCGTAAGAAAATCTGG
>JZLH01S0043844.1:25026-35826 GCA_001188425.1 Eucidaris tribuloides
CTTTGATTCAAAATGATAGTAACTGAATACCACTCCAGTGAAACTGGCATTGTCATACAACTGGTAATGATTAAAAAGGAGGAAGATACAAGTTATGACTGTAGCATTACTGAACATAAAAATGGTTGAAAGACATTTGAATGAAGTAGGATGTAGCGATGAACTACTCACGACAATGTGTACACTTTTAGCGGAACCATTCACACAACCACACGCATAGCAAGAAGAAAAAAATATAGATAAAAAACAAAAATAAAACAACAATATCTCAATCGTACCTACTGCGGCACCAGATATATTTCTGGGAATCACGATATACTACATTGGGGGTAGATAACGTAATTTGAAAATGTTGCACTGGTTTTATATAATAACCTTCAAAAAATTACACAACACTTGCATGTATATTAATGAACCGTAAATTGTTGTATTCAGTCACATTAAATTGTTTACAAAAGTTTGCAAATTTGATAAATCATATTTGAAAAAATATTGTTATTAACTAAAAATTGTACGAATGGGCAAAAGCTATAGTACATTTTGTTCATCCGTTAGCATCATATGTCGAAAAGGAATATTTGTAATGATAATATCACGTCAGTATGTATACAAAAAATCAAGACTCATTAAATCAACACTCCTTTGGGACTCACAATGTGGTACGGACAAATGATGATTTTCATTTGCGTAGCATGTCAATTATTTCACCGTAGATATATTTCTAGCATGTACTTAGAAACACATAAAAAACTCGCAGGTCACGGCAAGAGGAAACTAGCTTTTGGTAGTGGCCCCCCCGTCAGTAGTAGGGCCACTAGGGCATACACCGCGTGCATCTATTGAACCACGCTGCGCGTAAACGGCTTTCGTGGTGTTGTTTTGGTTTCTGGCTAAGGCAGGTCTTGTTTTTCTTTGTCAAGTCTTCGAGCTATATGACAGTTTTGTAGCCCCGTGTCATTTACACGCCCTGGTTCTATTCAAGCATTTTTGTCTTTGATTCTGTGGGGAGTGAACTTCACAATTGATTGCCCTCGGGACTTTGACGTGACCTGGACCGGGCCTCACACGATTACTGCTGATTGTCAATGCGTTTACCGACTCTGTGTGATATGCGATCAATGTCCTGAATGGATCGAGTGCTAACACCAAATGGGTTTTTACAGGCTAATGTCACATACAAAGCTTGATGCTGTGTTTTCTTAGTGTTTTTGTCCTCGACAGCCAAAATTATCCGGATACTGGTTTCTACCGTGTGTATTGTTCTAGGTTGTGTGGATCTCAGAATGAACAATTGAGTAATTTGATCTGTGTATTTGACCCACGGATCTGTTGCAGGTTTGGCATTTCTTTTAGTTTATTGTCAATGGAAATTTGTAACAGACTCGTGTCAGAGTAACCGACGTTTCTTGGTCCAGCTAATTCTGTGAGTTTGTGTTCAGCGATCTTCTCGCATGTCTAGTGTAAGCGCGATTTTGTAGCTTTTTTTTCTGCAATTGTTGATCTAGCGGTCTTTTTCAACTGCACTTTCAATGAACTGAATAAATTCCGCACTTTCCATCAATTGTTTGATCACATCCGATGTCGGGGCACCCGAGTCATTTTGTAGTTGGGATTGGCTTCTGGTTACCTTTCCACCAGGCATATTTACTTTTAATGAACCAACTTCTGAGAGTAGAAGAATGGAAGTTGTATAGGCCTAATTGCCAATTGGCTGCAGTATCACTGGCATGCAAAAACAGAAGTATAATGACAGTATGACAAGCCAAACGCCAGAACGACCTGATGACAAAGTAAAGTCATGCAAATGTGGTACTGGTAGCATGCATAACAGGCAAGTGAGTTTGCATCACAATGAACACAGAATTGACTGTACTATGGTGTGGACGTAGAAATGTTTGCAGTAGACACATCAAGCAAAGCTGCACATATATACAATGAAGACGAAGACGACGGTATGCATAACAACCAATCATGCAAATGATGTATTGACGATCATGCAAATCGTGATGTTCACAACACAATGATGTTCACAAACACAATGGACAGCTCACGGGTAGTGATGCATAGCAACGGTCAAGCGCAAATGTTTAAAAGTGACTGGAGTAACATAAACTGCAAACATGAAAGTGACTGTGTCGGACTACGAGGCGCCGTATCAAGTATTTCAGTACATTATCAGCATACTCACGAAGTTACAAATAACTCAAAATCCCATGAAATTAGGCCAAATAATTACGGGCTGTGGTTCCCAGATGTTCCGTTGAATAGAGTTTGTCACATGATACGTTCAGCGAGTGTATGTACAGTTAAAATGATGTATAAACCAGTAAAAAAATATCGCAGGAATCACGGAACACTCCAACTCTCTGTGTCTCTCGAATCCTCTATATCACCTATTATATTCTAAATCTTCTAAAAAAATTGTGTTGCACTTGACGCCGGTTAACTTTAACAATGTTCGGAAGAGCATACTAGGTAGAGATATTGTTCACATTTTTTTTTTTATAATGAAATTCATGATATACATTCAGTTGAGATAATGAGCTGAAATGTTGGTTATTATTTGCGTTATAATGTACATGTATCGAATGTTGATTGACACGTGTCTGTTTGATTTATATTCGATATGCATGATTAAATGTATGAAATGTTTTTTTCTGTATAGTCCTGCATGATGCACAAAATAATGCAAAACATATATTTATACTCGTTAAAAATATGTTAACAAAAGAAGACAATGAATAACAATGCACAAATAAAACAAAGACGCAGAATTCGCCCGCATTTGACAGTGACAACAAATGTTTTTGGTCTAAATATGAGATACGTGACCTTACATCATGACATCAATATCTATGATGTGGGGTTAACATGAAATTCTGAATAATTGCTTCAAAATGATGTTCAGACCAGCTCCCTATTCAGTTTTACCACGCTCGGCTTCCCACAAAGAGTATAAAATGTTTACGTCAAATCATTCAGGAATTAACGGTCCTTATCAAGGTGATATTTATTGAAAGCTATCTTGATAGTGCAACATTATTTTCAAACTTGTTTAAATATCCATTTGAGCTTCATCACTTGTATATAGTACAAACAAAAAACCTACCTATTCTTAAAGCATCCACAATATTAAAATATGTCAATCAGTTTTACAGGTGTAATTTAACCACGTAAGAGTAGAAAAGGGATAACGGGACAAAGCAATGCCGGAGATGCATGAACATTACTTTCGTCCTCGCATTAAGTCGTGCTGATCAAAAAACAAAACAAAACAAAACAAAACAAAACAAAACAAAACGCTAAAACAAATGAACAATCGTAATTAAGAGGCATAAGTGTGAAGCTTACGGATGTGTCGAAGACATTCTTCAGTTGGACACCGAAATCCTTGAAAAGACTGTAGGCATCGCTTCTACAATCGTGAATGACCTAAAATTGAAGAAAAACACAACAACAAAACAATGACATTGTAGTAATTGTACTACATAGTAGTGTAGCGACAGTAGTAGTAATAGTAGTGTAATAGTAATAGTAATAGTAGTGTAATAGTAATAGTAATATTAATAGTAGAAGTAATGGTAGTATTATCAGTAATAATAATAATAATAATAATAATAATAATGATAATAATAATAACAATAATAATTATTATTATTATTATCACTGTAGTAATAATGATAATTATGATTGGTTGTTGTTATTATTTTAATATACATAATGATAATAAATTAATAAGTAAATAACAATAAATATATTATTGATATATCATTATTATATTATTATTATTATTGCTAGTAGTAGTAGTAGTAGTAGTAGTAATAGTAGTAGTAGTAGAAGTAGTATTAGTACATTCACGCTCATAATTATGGAATATTTTAGAGACAATTTAGAAGTTGCCATTTTTCCGTGGACGGTACATCTTGGATTAATATTTGTTCATCCCAGGTGAGACAATTATAATCTAAGTATTTCAGGAATGCTGAGCATTTTGTAGCGTCCGACTCGACGCTAAAACCTGTGTTTATAAATGGCGGTATTCAGAGTTTGTTGTTGAGTCACGTGGTGGTTACGCGCGTTATTAGACCTGTAACAGACAATTCTGATGTTAATTTAATGATAAGTGACATTAGATCAAAATTTATCAGGTTTTTGTGTTGTTTTTTAATTACTTTAATTTAATACTTTTTCATGATTTTGGGGGGATTTAAAAAAAAATATATAATTGTTATTGCGTTCAAACGTATTTTAGTTTTTACTTTAGTTACTCATGAAATCCAAAAATTGCTTCACAGACTGCGTTTTTGTGAAATAAACACATGTCTTGGAAACTTTGGACGATATAGGAGAAAGAACTTAAGTATCAACAAAATATTCCATAATTATGAGCACGAGTGTATTATTATTATTATAAATATAATAATTATTATTATTATTACTGTTGTTGTTGTTATCATAATTATTAGTAATATGATTATTGTCGTTTTGTAAATCCTGGCACATAACGTTAAAACTAGGTTTTTATAAAGCAAGAACTAAATGTGATCAAGTCGGTATCTTAATGTTTTCAAGTTCAGCTTATTTGATTTTTATCTTAACTTTGTGTTGATGATTTATAGACTAAGAAATATCACATGGTAAAGTTCTCAACGATGAAGTGAAATCTAATGAATAGCGTTTTCCCTCAGCATCCATTATCTTCTAGAATTTTGTGCACGAGATTTGTAGAAATTCAATCGGTAAATCTAATTAAGAACTCAATCTCAAATGTGACTACCGTATATGTTTTCCTATAAAATAACGGTATATTTATGAAAATTCAGACAAGGATTAAGTGAACGATTAATTTCGTATTGATTAAGTGTAAAAAAATTAACTACGGTCACATTTTTTTCTTAAAGTACTGATTGAAAGATTACTATTAATGGTGCAAATTGCGCCAGCAGCACATTAAGATTTCAGTTCAGACAGAGAGAAATCATCTCAGCACACACGCTCACCATCAACATACAGTCACATGATTGAAAATGAAAGTGAGCGAACCCTTGCGCCGTCAGGCGTGATGTGATCATCACGCTAGAAAGCCAGTGTCTACAGGCGTAACGAGATCGCATCCTCCATTTTAGGGTGCAGACGATAGCTACACACAAAACCCTAACTTTACAAAGAAATGTAATTTGAAAATAAAGCATTTCATTGTGAATGTTTATGTAAATTAACATAATTATGTCTCTTTCTACATAATAGAGCTTTTTTGGTAAAAATGCTATTAAATTGATTTCAGAAGATGTTTTCTTTCTTTCATTTTGTTAAAGTTTGGAAACAAAGTGTGTTCGCACCAGAAATCTCAGCACCTGACCGTGATCACCGCCCAGCTCGTTGGAACGGAGTTATGGCATGGCCAATTACAAACAAGGAAGGAACGAAATGGATACGATTAAAGTGGAAAAAAAAACTACGTACCTTGACGATATCCTCACTTTCAAGAAGATCGCGCAAGGCACTTCCTTCTTGTAACAGATCCGGTGATTTGAACACGTCAAAGATGAATGCCTTTCCGTCCATGGTGGCGACTTGCACGATGGTTAATTCACCGTCCGCGTGACCTGTGTTTCGAAGGACATGACACGTCTTTTCTCAAATTTGATATGTGAAGGTTTTAAACAGGTATAGCACTAGCAGGAATTAAATTGCGGGCATTGTTCAATTCATATAATGTTTTGAAACTGTGTATAAATAATAATATAAAGATGATATCGGCATCATACATGTGTAAATTTGGAGATAAAAATTAAATTAAAATGCGATATTTTTAGGTTCAAATTGAAGTCAGAAGCGGAACATCTTACCCTTGGAGTCCTTGAATCCTGTAGTATGCAACTTAATTACAAAAATTTATCTTATAATTTGATGAAATACGCAAACAAATACTAACTCCGTATAAAAAGCGGATGCAAATAATATAATGACCTCTTACCAAGTTTAACACCTTCACAGTCGAGTGCGACCACAATCTCGTCTCGATGTGCATCAACATGATCAAGTACAGGGTTCAGTACTCGAGTCATCTGTCGACATGACTCGATAACACGAGTACGACCTGTGACGTCATAAGCCGGTGGTTGGAGAGACCGAGCAAAATTCGATGATGCGAGGCGGCGCCTGATCTCCTCCTTGAAATTCTCGAGGTCAAAACCACACCACAGTTTCACGACATCATCCCTCAGCCCAAAGAAGCGCGACTGACTTCTGATGAAGACGCGCAGTGTGTCCACATCCGGGATGTAGACCGTGGCGTCGACATCCTTAGTCTTGATCCGATACTGCGTCTTGAAGAGAGGGATCAGTAGCTGCAGGTCCACGGCATTCCAGATGCGAAGGATCTGTCGGAGCGCGGCGACGAACCGTCCAACGTAGCGAGCAGGAACGCGGGAATCTCCCGTCCTCTGGTCCGTGGCGTAGTCTGCTAAATTTTCCGTCGGTGGTTGAAATCGTCTGCCAGTATTTTTGCCGAAGTAGCGAATATCCCACGGTATGTTTTTCTTGATTGTTTTACACGTGGCCAGGTCATCTATTCCCGCCTTTATCAGACGGTCGATGGTCATGGGGCAGATGGAGACTATGACGGCGGCATCACGATCTTCATCCTGAAAGACCTTTTGCATGTGTTTCACTTCGCAACCCATGATGCGCCGCAGCATGTCAACGTGCAGACTTGCTTTGGCTTTCTTGCGAGAAACATGGACTATGATATAGTTTTTCTTCAATTTGACGATTCTACCTGTCAAACCAACATTGGGTTGTCTTGAGCGATGCTGTGCTGGTGCTGCCATAGTGATGTCTATCTGTTTATCTCACTTTCTCTACTCGATTTTAAGACTATTTCAAATTACAACTCTTTAACCAAAGGGGAAGATGTGCCGTTTGAGGTAAAATGTAATACATCTCACCCTTTTATACATTTCAATAAATCGATACATATAACGGGTTTTCCCAACTTCGAATGTAATAACTGATCAGGAAGACAATGTGGACATATTTTTCACCATATCCGATTGAATGTTACCCAGGTAACGAACGTTCGTAGATTCAACGTTACAAGGGCAAGTTTGGCAATGGGGTGGCGGGTTTTCCCCACAAATGACTATCTTAGCAACGTCAATAGATATGGAAATTGAATGGTAGTTTCGTTTCGAAAACACAAACCGTATTCGTGTAGACGAAAAAAAAAATAACTCAATGGCTTATTTTGAAATATTTTATTTGTCTGTACACGCTTAACGCACGCACATGCTACGATAACCAATCTTGTAAAAACGTGCACGAATCCACGAGCGATCACTGCGGACGACCTGTTGCCGACGATTAGTTTCCTCATGCACCGGGGTTCCAAGAATGCGACCAAACTAACCACGTCGTAACCATTATGTCCCATTTATTTTGCTTCTAAATGAAAAATAACGTAAAGTCAAGAATTTTCCAAAGTTCAACACACAAATACTCTAAAAGCTTAATACGTCTACGTGAATCTGTTTCGTGAATGGCTTCGATCTGGCGCATTCATGCAAGTGAATGCCCAGAACCAAATGAACATATTCGAAAAATAGTAGGCCTATAATTAACAACCATTTGTAAACAAACCCAGCATTGTCGTTATTCGTTGGATTTTTGGCATTCAGTCAAGTTTGAAGGCTTACGCCCCCCCCCCCCTGCTACAGTTACATGTTGGTCGGCAAACTCTGGTTTTCCCGACAAACTACCCACATATATAATAAACGAGGAAATGAATATGCATTATGGCAAGTCATGTATCAAACTATCAAAAACCCTCGGCCATGATACGAGGATATAGTGTTGAGTTTTCAGGTAAATATTAACCCATTCCTACCCGAAAATTTCAGGAAATGAGGAAGTTACGGATCCTACTTGTAATGGGTAATAGTGACACAAACACAACTCCACGACTACATTTCAATTGAAGACCAAAGTTATAATAGATACATTACTAATTCCACTTATGTGACTTTGGAGACAATACATAGCCTTACCGGTGCCAGGTAAAAATATCAGAGGTAAAAATGTCAGAGTTAAAAATATCAGAGGTAATAATGTCAGAGGTAAAAATATCAGAAGTAAAAATATCAGAGGTAATAACGTCAGAGGTAAAAATGTCAGAGGGAAAAAATGTCAGAGGTAAAAATGTCTGAGGTAATAATATCATTTTTACCTTTGACATTTTTACCTCTGACATTATTACCTTTGACATTTTTACCTCTGATATTTTTAACTCTGACATTTTTACCTCTGATATTTTTACCTGGCACCGGTAAGGCTATGTATTGTCTCCAAAGTCACATAAAGTGGAATTAGTAATGTATCTATTATAAACTTTGGGAAAAAAATGTCAGAGGTAAAAATGTCTGAGGTAATAAATGTCATTTTTACCTTTGACATTTTTACCTCTGACATTATACCTTTGACATTTTTACCTCTGACATTATTACCTTTGACATTTTTACCTCTGACAATTTTTACCTCTGATATTATTACCTCTGACATTTTTACCTCCGACATTACCTCTGACGTTTTTACCTCTGACATTTTTACACCGAGCCTGTTTACCTGTGTTTGTAAACAGACCTATGGTAAAACAGAAGTAAAACATGATATTTTGTACTTGATTGTGTAATTTGTCTTCAAATTTCAATCTTTGATCAAGTAAATTGTCTGGCAAATTCCTAAATATCATGAATATCATTTACTCTTGTTAAGAACTGCAAAAGCAAAAAGTACATTTTATTATTTGTTGTTGTTGTAATTTTGGAACAGTCTCCCAGGCGACATAAAAACTTGCCCATCCATTAGCCCCTTCAAACTTAAACTCAAACATTTCTTGTGCAATCATGTTGTTCCCCTCACTAGAATTATCCACTTAAACCAAAGAGTCATCTTCATAATTAATCATTATTCATTGTTTATCATTGTCTATTTTCATTCTGAATTTATTTAGTCCACTACTTCACTCCAATCGTAGACCCAGAACCCCATCGACCTTATAATAGTTACTCTTCCCCTCCCCTTTGTGTTTCCGATCAATTATTCATAACAGCATCACTTGAGGTTCAAAAGAAATTACATCAGGAACATTAAATCCCGAAGGCAAGCAGTCAAAATTGTAAATATAATGTACATATGTACCGTACTTGCAGTTTGAACTTTATTTTGTGGTCTCCGTATGAAGGGGCGGGCATTTGCAAGATTATAATCTTTATCGTATTTATTATTACAGGAATAACCCAAAGTAGTGTATGTTGCAATGGAGATATTTTTCCCTTTGAAATATAAAAAAAATAAACAAAATAAAACTAAAGGTACCAATTTAACATAACACCTTAAATGGTACCCCCTTACGCGGAGACTTTCATAGTCTACACTTCTCTATTTCTTCACTTTGTATTTGTTTATATTTTGTTTAACGTACACAAATTATATTCCTACATTATTACAAAGTTTTATTTATATATTTGTTTTATTTTTTAGGGTTTCTCAAATTCCAAGCGTGGCTTTTCAGAGGACCCTCCATTTCCATCAATCTTGTTTACTCGTTTGCTTATAATAATTGTTTTGGCTTGTTTCGAGTTTGCTTATGTTAAAATAATTATAAAGTGTGCATGCATGTATGCCTTGTTTTCGTTAAACTCAATTATTTTGTTTGCAATTACGTGTAATGTCTTAACATGTATCTACTTATGTTTGCATTTAATTTTATGTATCTGTGTTTGTATTTGTTTATATTTACGATGGAAATGAAATAAAATCAATCAATCAATCAATCAATCAATCAATCAATCACTCACTCACTCACTCACTCACTCACTCACTCACTCAATCAATCAATCAATCAATCAATCAATCAATCAATCAATCAATCAATCAATCAATCAATCAGTGGTAATAACTCATTTTGATGGAAAATGAATTTAGCGCCTTTTGAAATTTAGGTCTTCAAAGTTTCAAAGTTTCATTCAAAGTTTACTTTCCACATGATGAAAACCCCCCCAGCAAACTTACAATTGTACAGTAATACGATTATACATAAATCATACCATCCAAATTATTCAATGGAATTAGGAAAAAAAAAAACTAAACGGGCCCAACATACTTATACATAACAAAAACAAACTACTCAAAATTGATAAACAAACAAAATAAGAAGACTCCGTGGTGGAATCAACAAAAGTCAGTGGAAACCTTTGAAAGGTTGATCCCCATTACATAGTAAATTAATGAAATATATGGTACATTAAAGGGCAACTCCATGCCGACAATGGCAGCAGAAAGATCGGTTTGACATGCCAGAGAAATCTATGAAAAAAACCCGGTCAAATATTAATACTAACATTAGAATAGTCTAGACCACTTATGTACACTCAAATGACATCAATGCACATTCATGATAACCAAATGGTGTTTTTATTCTACACTCAAGAAGTACACAATTTATCAGGTAAATGTATATTTAAATACCGGTATTTTATTCAAAAACTTATAGTTAAATATATTCAATAATAACTGATATTCAAAATAGCGTTCTTATTAAAGGCAATGTGAATATATTTTCGGTTTGCCTGATTATATGCGTGTGTAGGTACATTTATGTATAAAAGTATAATTCACTTTTTTTGTTTTACTATTATTGTTACATTGAATATAATTAAATTTGTCTGACTCTAACCTCTCCTTAAGCCTTGCAAAAACAATCATTGCTTCTTTGAGTGCCCATTACTTTCCAGTTTATCT